>AWUE01024290.1:0-14905 GCA_001974825.2 Corchorus olitorius
CAACAAATCCAATGGAGTTAGAGGATTAAAGCCATACACACATTCAAAAGGTGAAAATCCAGTTGTATTATGTATGCTTCTATTGTATGCAAATTCAACATGAGACAAACAATCTTCCCAAGTCCTTAAGTTCTTCTTAATCAAAGCTCTAAGTAAGGTAGACAAAGTCCTATTAACTACTTCAGTTTGACCATCAGTTTGAGGATGACAAGTAGTTGAAAATAACAACTTAGTACCTAACTTAGCCCACAAAGTTATCCAAAAGTGACTTAAGAACTTAGCATCTCTATCACTCACAATTGTCCTAGGCATTCCATGTAGTCTAACAATCTCTTTAAAGAACAAATTAGCTACATTAATGGCATCATCGGTTTTAGTACAAGCAATAAAGTGTGCCATCTTAGAAAACCTATCAACAACCACAAAGATAGAATCTTTACCTCTCCTAGAACGAGGTAATCCTAAAACAAAATCCATGCTAATATGAGTCCATGGTTCATGAGGAATAGGCAAAGGAGTATACAAACCATGAGGTTTAGATGTAGATTTAGCTTGCAAACAAGTAATGCAACTAGAAACATGCTTTCCTACATCATATCGCATCTTAGGCCAAAAGAAGTGTTCATGCAATATCTCATATGTTCTATCAACACCAAAGTGACCCATTAAACCACCCTCATGCGATTCCCTCACAAGCACAAAACGCAAAGAACAAGTAGGTATACACAATCTAGATTCTTTAAACAAAAATCCATCATGCTTATAATACTTCCCAAATCCAGAATTCTCACATGCTTTAAACACATCACTAAAGTAAGCATCACTAGCATATAAGTCATTAATAAACTCAAATCCAAGAAACTTAGAATCAAGCATGGAAAGTAAAACATACCTCCTTGATAATGCATCGGCTACAATATTCTCCTTACCTTTCTTGTAGCGCACCACATATGGCCATCGGAGTTCATTTGAAGAGCTTTGAAGATGATTTGGGCAAGAATATATTCTCATCGATCCAAGTTCATCACTTTGCTTGCAATCGATGGATGAATGAGCTTGGATGTGTTATTTAGGCCATTGTGGGCTTTATTTTATCTTAGATTAGCTTAGTTTTAAGTTTGGATATTATTTGGCTTGGGCCTTGTTTGACTAAGTCCAATCCTTGTTTAATTATGTCTTTATTTCCTTTTCCTAGTTGGGTTTGGACTAGTTTTACCCTAGGCCATATATTTGGACGAAAATTAGGTTTTATTTTTGGATATTGGTCAATCCCCTTTGCCTATATAAAGACATCAACCCCCTCTTTTGTAATCAAGTTAAGTTTATCAATTAAAGAGAGATTCTTTTGAAAATTTAGCTTCTTTGCTCTAGTTTGAGCAAGTTTAGGGTTCTTCAATCATGTAGAGTCCTAGCAAACAATTAAGTTGTGATTGCTTGATTGTTTGTGAATCTTGTGTTCTTAGGTGTTCAATTGCAGGTCTAATTGAAGACTTAAGGCCGACGAAAGAAGAGGAATCACCTTGTGAAGGTCATCGATCTACTCATCTAGAAGTTGAAGAAGTTCAAGTCGAGTTTGATAGATTTTCAAGACTAGATTTGAATCTAATACAACTAGATTCGTATCAGAATTCCTGTGCTAAAACATTTAAATAATCTTGGTTCAATTCACATTAATTTAACCAATCTTTAGAAAAGGTGTGCATTAAAGTTCAACCCAACAAAGTTAGGCACATGGCTGGAATTTTGTTCATAACCTAAAAGATTAATGGAATAAAAGCTTTATTAAATTTGACAAAAATTTGATAGCTAGGAAGATACAGATTTGACAAAAATTTTCTAATCTTTAAACTTGAAAGCTAGGATCTAATTTTTCTTGAATTAGTGTAAGTTATCGGCAAGGTTCAAATTCGTTGCTCTTAACCATCTATTTGCACTTCCAGCAAACTATCTCTTAGTTTTTTGTTTTTACTTTATATTATTATAATTATAATAATATTATTATGTTATTAGATTTTAAGGACTTATATACATGTAATAGCATCTTGAATAACCAAGTACATATTCCTCTTTTTTGAGGTAAAAGTATATATTCCTCTTGAATACCCTTTACGTCATGATTGATATTCTTTATTGGATTTTACTTGATAATAATTACCAGCAGCTGTATTAAGTTTACATGAGGAAATGTGTTGTGTTGGTCTTCTTAAATATTGCCCTTTATTAGCTTAATACTTACACTAAAGCTATGAGAATGGAAATTTCAGGTTACTTGTGGGGCAAAGCTTTTGCAGTCTTGTTTGTTGAGACACGTGTCAAAGGAAAAATGTCCTTATGATGAAGACATCTGTCGAAACGTTCGAATCTGGGTGCCGAAACGACTTTGAAAATGGAGTCGCCACTAATCAAAATTCTAAGGTGTGATTAGTCACCTAATTGCTACTTAAGCTAAGTTGAGTCTAAAAGCTCGGTAATGGACCCAGTAAACCTAAGGTATGGTCTTTGTAACCTAAATCTATGTTCGGGAGTCGGTTTCGCCCGGGGAAGGATCAACACCCCCGGAGCGCCCGTCAAGTGACAGTACCTCTTAGTCTAACTAGAACTAGTGGGTCAAAAAAAAAGTTACTTTTAGTCTTATCTTTAATTATTGCAAAGGAAAAAGAAAATCCATAGGCTTTAAATGTTGCGAAAAAAACTTGGTTAATTGACTTTCTCAAAACCTTTTTAAGTTTTAAGAAAAGCATTTTTAAATTAAAGCTTTAATTTTTTCGAATTAAGATTAGCCCAGAAAGATTTACTAATTCATTTTCGAGTTAATCTTAATCTAGAAACCATATCAAAGACTTGATTTTCGTATTAAGATTAACCCAAAAAGACTAAATGATCAATTTCCGAATTAATCTTAATTCAAAAATAATTGAACTCTCAAGGAATTAAGAGACTTACCATAAAAACATCTTGAAAAATTTCTTTATTTTTGAAAATTAAATAAAAGAACATGGTTTTGAGAAATAAACTTTTTGAAAAGAAAATCTTTTATTACCTCTTTTAGTTTTCTGACTTTTCCTTTTTTTTGATGTTTTTCTAATTCTTGGTTAATGCATGTATGCAAATGATGAATGTGTTGCGCCAAAAATCTATTGCTAGAGTTTTCGCGAAGAATTCTTTATGGCAGCATAGGGGCGTGCCAGTCAATTTGCTGAAATCGACAAAGAGGTTGTAAAGAACTGGATCTGGAGCGCGGAGCAGCAGATTAAAAGATCAGAGCGATTGTGGGGACTGGATCAAAGTCACACCGGAGCATTTAAATCATTGGATCCGTACAAAACTACTTCTCATAACTGGGCCTTTCTCTAACTGGATCAGATCTAAGAGATTTGCTTTGATTGCAATTGAAAATGAAGAGAAAATAACAATTTGATTTGTTATTTCTGAATTAAAAAACACGTGTACATTGTTTGTATGTCCGGAGACAAGATTGAAACAAGAGAAAAACACTAAAAGAGTGTTTGATTGTGATGAGACAAGACCTAAACAAGGAAAAGTTGATGAACGAGTAAGAACTCGTGATGAACAAGGTGAAAATGGCGCAGAGCCAGAGAGAAAATAAGCATGGAGCTTGGTTTTTTGCGCGGAGCAAGTTTGTAGCTGCAGGAGCTGGTTTTTGATTTCTCGGGAGAAATGTTTGAGATGCGGAATCTGCCTGAAACCTGAGAATTGGCTCCCTTTATATAGGAGGCGGCATGGGCTTTGGCATTAATGGGCTTGCCTTGCTGAAGAAGGCGAATTCCTCCTCCTAGGTAGATGACAGCTTCCAGGAAGGTGTAGTGAAGCTTCTTTCTTCTTCTGATTGCTTCCAACTACTAGGGAGAGAGGAAAATAGATGTCAGGGCGCCACATTTCTTGGATGGGAGATGGAAATCTGCCTCCTGGGTGGTTGATGATAATTCTTCCTTCTTCCTATCACATTGCAGCAGGCCTTTGTTGCTTCTTTTCTGTTGAATTTAGCTATTTTGACTAAGTAGTGGCCAATTGACATCATGATTTGGACTTTGAATACCAAGGCCATGAAATTATTCATACTTAACCATATTTAGCTCTTCAAATCATGAAAATAATAATTAATTAAGAAAATGGCTTAAATCGGGGTGAGAAAGCCATATGTCCTTAACTGAAAAGAATGCAAAAGTTGCAAACGATCTCAGAATTAACTAAAATTTCACCAATAGGCTTAGACTATCTCCATAAGACTATGGAAAAAATTCCAAGTGAATTCGAGCTCTCTATCATGGTGAATTTGGTTTCACTCCCAAAATGTCCTTAACTGAAAACCGGGCATAAGTTGTTACTCCGATGTCAGAATGAGGTGAAATTTTACCAAGATGATCTACATAGCTCAAGGATCATCATGGTATGCTCCTTGGTAGAAACCGCAGCCTCTAGCCTCTTCAATTGGTCAATTTTACTATTTTTTCCTTAATTGAACAAAATACAAAGTTGTAGTTTCACCTCCCGGGGAGGGGAAAAGGGCTAGGCGATTTCTCCACTATGGTTGGTCGACTATATGGAGGAGGTGTGAGGTTGAAAATTTCATGCCTCTCTCACGTGCATAGATGTTTCTCTTGCTGACAAACTTTAGCTCTCTGCCTCTTTCCTGTAGGAAGAGAAAAATATCTCTCAGCAGGGCAGAGGGCGGCCTCTCCTCTACATGGGAGACGACTTGGGCCTTGCTATGTAAGTCCATGAGGTATTTTTCATCTCATGGGCAGGTGACAAGCAATTTTCCTTTTTTACTTGTTTGCCTCCCTAGTAGGCAGCAATATCAAAGGAAACTGCTTCCGATTGACTTTCTCTACCACTCACCTAGGTAGGGGTGGCACATGTGGTGTTTTTAATAATAATTATTCAATAACATAATTATTATTTATTTAATAATTAATTAATTTCAGCCCTTGCAATTAATTACAAGATTTTCCTAATCCTATTAGAACTAGGGTGGTGCAGAAACCTAGTTTCTTTAGGATTTTTGATTCAATCCTGACCATACATCTTAATTATAATTATGTGAAGACCAATTTGCCCTCAATTTACAATTGAGGTATAAACAATGCCCCCCCCCCCCCAAGTTTAAGTTCTTGAATTAAAAGAATTTAAGCTTGTATATAAGGAAATTGGTCTTGGGCCAAAATTCTTCCTCTTAATTCCTAGCCAACGTCGACACCCCCTCTTTGGTACCATACTTAGCCGAATTTTCCAGCAAATTTTTCAAGCTTTAATGGCTTCCAAAGATCAAGGTAACAACAAAAATCATCACCAAAAATCATCACTCATGCCAAGCAATTCAAGCCGCGGCTCCTTGTTCTTGGAGGCTTTCAAATCCTTGGCAAGAATCAAACAATTTGGATCAAATTCCCATGATGGCAGCTCCCAATTGACTCAAGCAAGGCCTAAGCTCAAGTCCATGGTGGTTGATCCCAAATTGGCACAAAATCAAGGTAATTGTTCATGAACTTTTTAATTTTTGCACTTAAGTTCATCAATTTCCTTTATGCCGCCAACCCTAGCTTCAATTGCCATGATTAGGTCAACTTTGATGATGATTTTGGTATAATATGGCTGCTGTAATTTTGAGTAAAAATTTGATTTAGAAATCAAATCAATTTAGTGAAGAAATTGGCAAAAATCCTTAGTAAAAACTACATAGTTTTCGGCTAGGACTTAATTTTTGCCATATCTTTAGGTGAACATGTTGCTGCATGAAATTTGGATTCCATGGCATGAAATCATGTTGATCATGTCGACATAGGGGCTGCATTCATCAACTTGAATTTTCCCCATCCTAGGCGCAAATTTATGGCCTTATTTGGCTAGGATTACAAATCCTATTAGGTTTAGGAATCCAAATTGGACTAGGATTAGGTGTTTTCCATATGAAATTAGGTTAGGATTAGATAAACCCTAAACCTAATTGGACAAGGATCATAAACCCTAGCATGCCGCGGCACCCTTAGCCAAATTTTGAAAATTTTGGGCGGCTATGCAATTTAGTCCTTAGGGTTTATAGAATTTTTGGGAATTTTGGCCAAATTGATTAAATTAGCCAAAAATTCAGGGGCTTAATCATAAAATTAAGTCCTAATTAAAAGTGTAGGAGCCTTAATTTTTACAATTTTGGTGCCCTAATATGCCGCAGCCCCCAATTTGCATAAATTGCAAGTTGTGCGGCATACTACTAGGTTTTTAGGTTGAAATTCTTGCTAATTTTGGCCCAATTAATAAAATTAGCCAATAATTAACACTAAATCAGGCCCTAAACACATGAAATTAGATTTAATTTCACACGTGCACAACCCCATTTGATGGAATTTGGAAACCCTAGCATGCCGCACCCTTAATTGCATAAATTGCAATTTGGCGGCATGC
Organism: Corchorus olitorius; assembly: GCA_001974825.2. Lineage (NCBI taxonomy): Eukaryota > Viridiplantae > Streptophyta > Magnoliopsida > Malvales > Malvaceae > Corchorus > Corchorus olitorius. The sequence goes on from AWUE01024290.1 coordinate 6,421, forward strand.
TTATATGGATTAGGGTTTCAACTTGATTAATTTTGGCCAAATTAGTATACTTAGCCAAAAATCAAAATTTTAGGTTTAGGTTAAATTAAGTTTAATTTCCTAATTTACCAAAAACCTTGAATTTTTAGCACACCATGACCTTAGTTGAAAAATTACAACTTGTATGGTATGTACATTGATATTTTCGGCCTTAGTATACTTTTATGCCCAAAAATTATTTTTGTTTACTTAAAAATATTACCATTATTACCATAATTATTTTTGGCAGCCATAATAATTATTTTTGCCAAAAAATAAAATTATGGAATAATTTAAGGTGGTACAACTCATTAACAAAAATTGTGTTCTAACAATCTTGTTAATTTTGTAGTTGCTAAGGATCTTGTTGCAGTGCTCCTGAATTTTCCTAAGGCAGAAATTGCAGAAGCAATTCCTTCAAATTTGGAGCTCGATATGGCTATTGATGATATTAAGAGCTTTTTCATCAATGCCAAACGTGCTAGTATGGAGGAGAATGCAGATTCAATCCAAAGGGCATCATATGTGCTTCTCCCAGAGTTGATCCTCTCATTGTTCAATTCTGGCGCGAGTTCCCAATTCTCTTCAAGGTGTTTGCTGATGACTACAACCATACTTCCAAAGCATTGGCCCAGCTTCATCTGGCTTAGGCCGAATACTTGACTGGTAGAGGAGAGTTGGAACTTGAAATCATGAAGTTCCATGAGATGACTAATCCTACTGACCATGAAGTACTCCTCAATTCACTTCTGGACAATCTTAAAGCTCAGATGACCAAAGTGGAGAATGAACTCAAGGCTCTGAAGACCAACAGAGAGCAAGCTGCTATAGAGAAGTGCAAGCAGATTGAAGAACTTGCTGCCTCCCTAGTTGACGTCACAGGTCTTGAGGAAGAGATGGGTACCAAGTACTTCCAATTGGAGCAATTGAACAACATTTTTCGTACTTGGACAGGAAATATCCCCAATTACTTTGAAGTCTTCAACGGGGATGACCCCTTTGCTGAGGTTGAAGAAGAAGAAGCTGAGGTGTCTGATGAGGAGGAGTAGTCCTCACCTCCTGGCTTAGGATTTTATTTCCTTCAGTACTTTTTATCTTTCTTAAGTATTTCATGACTTTAAGATTTTGTTTTATGGGTTGATTTCAATTTCAAACAAGTTGAATTTTGTTTTGAATTGGTGGCAATAAATTCTTAGCCAACTTTGATACTAGTGGCCTTTTATTTTATTTTAGCCATCTAACTTAAACAAAATCCTTTGTCAATTTAATCTCTTGGTCTTATGACTAAAACCACAAAGATCAAATACTTAGAACTTATTTTGAACTTAAAGTGCCAATAATTCTTAGAATTTTCGGCAAAATAACCCAAAAATACTTGAGAAATTCGGCCTCCTCTTTTTCACTAAGGCCAACTTTTGAAAAATTAAATTCCACAACACTTGTAAAATTTTAGTGATGGAATTTCTTTTTTTTTCTTTCAATTTTCGCCACACACCAATGTTATTGGCAAAAATTTGAAAGTTTTATTAATTCATAAGTAATAAAAATATTTTGTTTTTATTTAAAAGCCACAAGAACGCAATTGGGGTGGCTGAGTCCACGAAGCGTGTAAGTTATATATTTCGGTGAAGCATGTGGTTGTGAGTTGAGTCATAGCCACATGATCTAATTCCTCCTCCATGTCAAACTCAGGATTTGGATCAGACTTTTCCTCCCAAGCAGTTGGATAGTACTTCTTCAAATAGCGCCCATTGATGAACTTCTTATGGGAATCACCATCTTCAGTATTCAACCAGTAAGCACCATTCTTAAGTACTTTCTTGATAAGGAATGGTCATTCCCACTTGGGAGACCACTTTCCACGTTTCTTAGAGCCAAAAGGCAAGAAAGCTTTCCACATTAGTTCGCCTTCGATGAAACTTCGTTTACGAACTTTCTTGTTGTAACTTCTTTTTGCCTTCTTCTTCTGTGCTTGCAGGTGATTTAAAGCATCCAACCTTTCGGAATCAAGGTCTCAAGCTCAATCATCATGGCATCATTGTAATCATACCACTGCAAGTTATTTTGGAATGCAACTCTGGCTGACTTAGCCAAAAGTTCCATAGGAACCATTGCATCATGACCATAGGTGAGGCTAAATGGACTCACACCAGTACTTGAGCGTTGTGACATCCGGTATGCCCACAAGGCCTTAGGTAAGACTCTATCCCATTTACCAGGTTTGTCTTTTATCATTTTCTCTATGATGCTTATCATCACCTTGTTAGAAGCTTCGGCCTGTCCATTAGCCTATGCATAGTATGGCGTGGACTTAGTGAATTTCAGGCCAAATTTCTCCTCCAAATTCCTTGTGATCTCACCATCAAAGTTAGTACCCTGATCGGTAGTGAGAGTTTCTGGAATCCCAAAGCGGTAGATGATATGTTCCTTGATGAATTTCTTGATGTCATTATGAGCTATGCCATTCAAAGCTTTTGCTTCCACCCACTTGGTGAAATAATCTGTGGCAACTATAATAAAGCAGACACCTCCCTTGGCAGGTGGGTAGATCTTTCCAATAAGATTAATTGCCAATCCTCTGAATGGCCAAGTCTTTATTATAGAATGTAGCTCTTCTGATGGAAGTCTCCATATAGGGCCATACTTCTGACAAGCTTGGCAACCTTTGGCAAATTCCATGCAGTCCTTCATGATGGTTGGCCAATAGAAACCATGACGGCGTATCAGCCATCTCATCTTCCTACCAGCTTGATGTGCACCACATAAACCTTCGTGCACATCCTTGATGACTTTTTTAGCTTCTTCATGATCTAGACATCTCATCAAAGATCCGTCTAAGTCTTTCTGATATAATTCATCAGCTAAGACAGTGTAGTGCACAGCCAAAGTCCTTATCCTCCTATTGACCCTTATTGACGAATTTTGGAGATATTCAAGGAATGGTTGGCGCCAATCATCAAGCCTGTGTACCATGTTGTACACTTCAAACACATTGTCCCTAGTAAATGTTGACGGCATAATCCACCTTTCAACATTTACCACCTTCTTCCAAATATCATCTTGGAAGGTAAGGCCAGACACAAGTTGTGCAGCAACATTTGCAGATTCATTTTGATGTCTGGGGACATGTTCTACTCGTACATCATCAAATTTTTCGAACAATTGCACTGCCACTGCATAGTAGGATAACAATGATGGACTTGTGCAATTGAATTCTCTAGTACGCTGGTTAATTACCAAGAGAGAATCCCCTTTGAGGTGTACTGTGGATACTTTCATCTCCCTGAGTAGTTCTAAACTAATGATGAGTGCCTCATACTCAGCTTGATTGTTAGTGCAATCAAAGTCTAAGTGGAATGACATCATGGTATAGTCATCATCAGGGGAGGTGATTACAATTCCTGCACCTACGGAGTTAGCAGTGCTAGAACCATCAAACTCAAGTACCCATGGTATTAAGGATACCTCCATGACAAAGTTTGTATCTTCAAACTCTTCTCCCAAGTCTAAACATGGGTGGTCGTCTAGGAAGTCAGCAATTGCTTGCCCTTTCACTGCCTTCTGAGGTATATACTTGAAACTGAACTCAGAAAGTGCTAGACACCACTTGCCTAGCCGGCTTTTAAGGAGAGGCCGAGATAGCATGTATTTTACTAAGTCAGTTTTTGAAATAACACAGACATCAAAGTAGAGCATGTAATGTCTAAGTTTTATTGCTGCAAAGTAGAGTGACAAACATAGCTTTTCAATAGGACTATGCCGAGTTTCTACATCAGTAAGAATCCTACTTAGGTAGTACACTGCTTGTTCCTTCCCTTTTCCTAACCCCTGAGCCAACAAACATCCTATAGAAGATGTAGTGGCTGCAACATATAGGTACAAGGCTTTATTTTTCTTAGGAGGAACTAATACAGGAGGGGAAGCTAAGTACTTCTTGATAGCCTCAAAAGCTTCTTGATGTTTGTCGTTCCATTGGAATTCTTCCTTGTCTTTCAACTTCAACAGTGGTGAGCACGCCTTGGTCTTACCAGCAGTATTGGAGATGAATCTTCTTAAGAAGTTGACTTGTCCAAGGAAGCGTTGGAGTTCTTTCTTTGAGGTGAGCGGTTTTGCCTGTATGATGGCTCTTGCCTTGTTTTGGTCTATCTCGATGCCTCCTTGATGAACCAAAAATCCAAGGAAGTTACCTACACCAACACAAAAAGCACATTTCAATGGGTTCATTTTCAAACCATGTTGTCTCATTCTTTCAAATGAGCGCCTTAGATGGTCAATGTGGTCAAGGTGGTTGTGTGACTTAACCACTACATCATCTATGTATACCTCCATGAATTTTCCAATCATGTCATGGAAGATGGCGTTCATGGCTCTTTGGTAGGTTGCACTGGCGTTTTTGAGTCCAAAAGGCATGACTACCCATTCGAAAGTATCGATTGCACCTGGAAAGCGAATTGCTGTCTTCGGAACATCCTCCTCTGCTATATAGATCTGGTTGTAGCCACTGTGTCCATCCATGAAGGATAACACCTAATGCTGGGCGGCCCCATCTACCAATAAGTCTGCAACAGGCATAGGATATTCATCTTTAGGGGTGGCTGAGTTCAAGTTATGAAAGTCAACACACACCATGATCTTACCATTCTTTTTAATCACAGGAACTATGTTTGAAATCCATTCTACATACCTTGTGGTACGGATGAATCCTGCTTTAAGGAGCCTTTTAACTTCCTCTTTAACTTTAAGGATGACATCATTAGCCATCCTTCTAGGAGGTTGTTGATAGGGATGGTAACCTTTAATGATTGGTAGGCGGTGCTTCACCAAGTCACGACTTAAGCCAGGCATTTCATCATAGTCCCAAGCGAAACAATCTTTGTACTCCTTTAACAAGGCTACAAAGCGTGGCTTGTCTTCTTCGGCCAACAACTGACTTATATAAGTCGGCTTAGGCTCTTCTTCAGTACCAAGATTCACTTCAAGTAAAGGATCTTGTACCTCAGCCTTGAGATCATCTAACTTCATGGGAGCAAGGTCAAGTTCCTCCATGGTGATCTCATCTTGTGTATCTTCTACACTTTGATAAGCCGCATCAGCTGACGGGGCGGCTGAGTCCTCTAAGCTTTGGAGCTTCATCTCTAAGGCAATTGTCGACAACTTTTTCAAGGTGTCGTTGGCCAACACAACCTCCCTAGGTTGTGTACTCATGGGATCTCCTCTATGATAGGAGCACATGGAAGCGGCTTGAAGGGGATCAAAGCATTAGGCCGCACAAGATTTTCTGATACGAATCTAGTTGTTTTAAGATTCAAATCCACCCTTGTGACTCGCCAAGAATTAACTTGAACAACTTTCAACCCTAGATGTGTATGTCGACAATCTCATCCAAGCAATCCTCTTCTTTCGTCGGCCTTAGACCTCCAATTAGACCTGCAATTGAACACCTAAGATCACAAGATTCACAAGCAATCAAGTATCACAATCCTCAAATCTGCATCATTATCAAACAAGGATAAGTCTGAGACATTAAAAGTAGCACTTACATTACCATATTCACTAGGAAGATCTAGCTTGTAGGCATTGTTGTTGATCCTCTCCAAGACTTGGAATGGACCATCTCCACGAGGTAATAGCTTAGACTTCCTCTTCTCAGGGAACCTTTCCTTTCTTAGATGCAACCAAACCCAATCTCCGGGTTCAAAAATGACCTCTTTGCGTCCCTTGTTAGCATTCTTCATGTATTGTTGTGTTTTCTTCTCAATTTGAGCTCTAACCTTTATATGAAGATCCCTAACAAAATCTGCCTTGCGTTGCCCATCCATGTCAACTTGCACACTTAAAGGTAAACTCAACAAATCTAATGGAGTTAAAGGATTAAAGCCATACACACATTCAAAACGTGAAAATCCAGTTGTACTATGTATGCTTCTATTGTATGCACATTCAACATGAGGTAAACAATCTTCCCAAGTCCTTGAGTTCTTTTTAATCAAAGCTCTAAGTAAGGTAGACAAAGACCTATTAACTACTTCAGTTTGACCATCAGTTTAAGGATGACAAGTAGTAGCCCACAAATTTCTCCAAAAGTGACTTAAGAACTTAACATCTCTATCACTCACAATCGTCCTAGGCATTCCATGTAGTCTAACAATCTCTTTAAAGAACAAATTAGCTACATTAATGGCATCATCAGTTTTAGTGCATGCAATAAAGTGTGCCATCTTAGAAAACCTATCAACAACCACAAAGATAGAATCTTTACCTCTCCTAGAACGAGGTAATACTAACACAAAATCCATGCTAATATGAGTCCATGGTTCATGAGGAATAGGCAAAGGAGTATACAAATCATGAGGTTTAGAAGTAGATTTAGCTTGCAAACAAGTAATGCAACTAGAAACATGCTTTCCTACATCATATCGCATTTTAGACCAAAAGAAGTGTTCATGCAATATCTCATATGTTCTATCAACACCAAAGTGACCCATTAAACCACCCTCATGCGATTCCCTCACAAGCACAAAACGCAAAGAACAAGTAGGTATACACAATCTAGATTCTTTAAACAAAAATCCATCATGCTTATAATACTTCCCAAATCCAGAATTCTCACATGCTTTAAACACATCACTAAAGTAAGCATCACTAGCATATAAGTCTTTAATAAACTCAAATCCAAGAAACTTAGAATCAAGCATGGAAAGTAAAACATACCTCCTTGATAAAGCATCGGCTACAACATTCTCCTTACCTTTCTTGTAGCGCACCACATATGGAAAGGATTCAATGAACTCAATCCACTTAGCATGCCTCTTATTCAGCTTTTGTTGGCCCTTTAAGTACTTCAAGCTCTCATGATCCGTATGAATCACAAACTCCTTAGGCCACAAATAATGCTGCCATGTTTGTAATGCCCTAACAAGAGCATACAACTCCTTATCATAGGTAGGATAGTTTAACGCAGCCCCATTCAACTTCTCACTAAAGTATGCCACGAGTTTCCCTCCTTGCATGAGCACTGCGCCAATACCTACACCTGAAGCATCACATTCAATCTCAAAAGTATTGTTAAAAGTTAGGTAAAACAAGCAAAGGAGCATTAGTTAATTTATCCTTCAAAGTCTCAAATGCTTTTTGTTGCTCTTTTCCCCACTTGAATGGTGCATTCTTCTTCATCACACTAGTAATAGGGGCGGCTAAGGTGCTAAAATCCTTAACAAACCTCCTATAGAATCCGGCCAAGCCATGGAAGGATCTCACTTGACCAACGTTGGTGGGGGTTGGCCAATCCTTGATGGCTTTGATCTTCTCCTCATCAACATGTATACCTTGCGCAGAAACCACAAAACCAAGAAAAACAAGCTTGTTTGTGCAAAAGGTGCACTTCTTAAGGTTAGCATACAACTTCTCAACCCTAAGTACATCTAAAACACATCTCAAATGCTCAACATGTTCCTCTAAGTTGCGGCTATACACAAGTATATCATCAAAATAAACAACAACTTTCCAATATAAGCTCTTAAAACATGATTCATTAATCTCATGAAAGTACTAGGTGCATTAGTTAATCCAAAATGCATAACTAACCATTCATACAATCCTAACTTAGTTTTAAAAGCAGTTTTTCCATTCATCACCCTCTTTCATGCGAATTTGATGATATCCACTCTTAAGATCAATCTTTGAAAATAAGCAAGAACCATGCAATTCATCAAGCATATCATCTAATCTAGGAATAGGGTGGCGATACTTAACTGTTATGTTGTTTATTGCCCTACAATCAACACACATTCTCCAAGTTCCATCCTCTTTGGAACAAGTAAGACTGGAACTGCACATGGAGAAAGACTCTCGCGCACATAACCCTTTTCTAGCAACTCCTCCAACTTGTTTCTCCAACTCTTTTGTTTCATCAGGGTTTGTCCTATATGCTGGCTTGTTTGGAATTTGCGCCCCAGGGATGAAGTCAATTTGATGTTCAATCCCTCTAATTGGTGGTAAACCACTAGGAATCTCCTCAGGAAACAAATCTGCAAACTCATCTAAAAGAGAAACAATTTTGCTTGGAAGTTCTCCAGCCAAGTTGTTAGTGCTCACAAGTGTATTTTTAAGCAAAAGTAAGAATAAAACAGAATTATCTTTCAAAGCACTCTTAATCTCACTCTTAGAAGCTAACATACACTCTTTAACAACTTTCTTAGAACTAGCTTGCACAATTGATGTATTTCCAACGCAATCACTAGAACTATCATGCTTTGCCCTTTCTTTAACCTTAAATTCATCCTCTAACTTAGCAAAATCCTCTTTCAATTTAAATTGATCTTTTAAAGCTTCTTGAGGTGATAAAGGAATTAAAGTAATAGGCCTCTTACCATGCATAAAGGTGTACTTGTTGGACTCACCATCATGCTTCACCTTGTTGTCAAATTGCCATGGTCGACCAAGTAGCACATGGCATGCTTGCATTGGC
>AWUE01024292.1:0-10181 GCA_001974825.2 Corchorus olitorius
TCCTTGCCGCATATGCACATCCTTGCCATGATCTCCATTGTGCTCTTCAAAACCATGATGAGTCCTTGGCGCATCATCCCCTCTTGAAAAGGATTTGTCCTCAAATCTGCATCATTATCAAACAAGGATAAGTCCGAGACATTAAAAGTAGCACTTACATTACCATATTCACTAGGAAGATCTAGCTTGTAGGCATTGTTGTTGATCCTCTCCAAGACTTGGAATGGACCATCTCCACGAGGTAATAGCTTAGACTTCCTCTTCTCAGGGAACCTTACCTTCCTTAAATGCAACCAAACCCAATCGCCAGGTTCAAAGATGACCTCTTTGCGCCCCTTGTTAGCATTCTTCATGTAGTGTTGAGTTTTCTTCTCAATTTGAGCTCTAACCTTTGTATGAAGATCCCTAACAAAATCTGCCTTGCGTTGCCCATCCATGTCAACTTGCACACTCAAAGGTAAACTCAACAAATCTAATGGAGTTAAAGGATTAAAGCCATACACACATTCAAAAGGTGAAAATCCAGTTGTACTATGTATGCTTCTATTGTATGCAAATTCAACATGAGGTAAACAATCTTCCCAAGTCCTTAAGTTCTTTTAATCAAAGCCCTAAGTAAGGTTGACAAAGTCCTATTAACTACTTCAGTTTGACCATCAGTTTGAGGATGACAAGTAGTTGAAAATAACAACTTAGTACCTAACTTAGCCCAGAAGTTCTCCAAAAGTGACATAAGAACTTAGCATCTCTATCACTCACATCGTCCTAGGCATTCCATGTAGTCTAACAATCTCTTTAAAGAACAAATTAGCTACATTAATGGCATCATCAGTTTTAGTGCATGCTATAAAGTGTGCCATCTTAGAAAACCTATCAACAACCACAAAGATAGAATCTTTACCTCTCCTAGAACGAGGTAATCCTAACAAAAAATCCATGCTAATATGAGTCCATGGTTCATGAGGAATAGGCAAAGGAGTATACAAACCATGAGGTTTAGAAGTAGATTTAGCTTGCAAACAAGTAATGCAACTAGAAACATGCTTTCCTACATCATATCACATTTTAGGCCAAAAGAAGTGTTCATGCAATATCTCATATGTTCTATCAACACCAAAGTGACCCATTAAACCACCCTCATGCGATTCCCTCACAAGCACAAAACGCAAAGAACAAGTAGGTATACACAATCTAGATTCTTTAAACAAAAAATCCATCATGCTTATAATACTTCCCAAATCCAGAATTCTCACATGCTTGAAACACATCACTAAAATAAGCATCACTAGCATATAAGTCTTTAATAAACTCAAATCCAAGAAACTTAGAATCAAGCATGGAAAGTAAAACATACCTCCTTGATAAAGCATCGGCTACAACATTCTCCTCCTTACCTTTCTTGTAGCGCACCACATATGGAAAGGATTCAATGAACTTGTATCGCACACCATATGGATTGAGTTCAATTTCTCTAATGGATGACAATCCACTAGGAATTTCCTCACAAAAGTAAGCTACAAACTTCCCTCCTTGTATCAAAACAAGTCCAATTCCTACAAAATCACTCAAAAAAGACACAATATTGCTTGGAATAGCTCCAGCCAAGTTGTTAGTACCCATTAGTGTATTTCGAAACAAAGGTAAGATCAAAACAGAATTCTCATGCAAAGCACTTTTAACCTCACTTTTAGCTAACATACACTCTTTAACAACTTTCTTAAAAGTCTCTTTTCTTTCACCCCAAACAGTCCTATTTTCAATGCTATGATCAACCAAAACAGATTTGTTTTCATCACAATTAGCATCCAAAACAGAATTTGTTTCATCACAAACAACACCTAAAACAAATTTAGTGTCATCACAAACAACACTTAAATTAGGTTTAGTATCATCACTAACAACATCTAAAACAGATTTCATGTCATTGCAAACAACACTTAAATCAGGTTCAGAATTACTCTTTGAAAATAAGGTTATTTTATCATCAAAACAATCAACAATTTGAGAATCGGTGTTACCCTTTTCTTTAGCCCTAAATTCATCATCCAATTTAGCAAAATCATCTCTCACTTTAATTTGATCTTTTAAAGCTTCTTGAAGTGATAAAGGAACTAAAGTAACAGGCCTCTTACCATGCATAAAGGTGTACTTGTTGGACTCACCATCATGCTTCACCTTGTTGTCAAATTGCCATGGTCGACCAAGTAGCACATGGCATGCTTGCATTGGCAAAACATCACACAAGACATCTTCTTTGTACCTGCCCAAAGAAAGAGAAACTAAAACTTGTTTGTTAACTTTAATCTCCTCCTTATCGTTGATCCATCCTAAACTATAGGGTTTAGGGTGTTTGGAAGTGGGTAATTGCAACTCCTTTACTAAATAAACACTAGCTATGTTTGTACAACTCCCACCATCAATGATCAAACTACTAGGCTTTCCATTCGCATACATCCTCATATGGAACAAGTTTTCTCTTTGATTTTGCACATCATCTCTCACATATGCACTCAAGGCTCTCCTAGCAACCAAATTCTTAAGTGAAGCCAACTCATCACCATCATCATCTCCCTCTTGCGCAGAACCTCCTTCATCATCTCCATCACTAAAATCCTCTTCTTCACTCACAATTTCACCATGATCATTAAGAAACATCACCTTTTTGTTAACACAGTCCTTAGCATAATGACCATAACCTTGACACTTGAAACACTTAAGGTGAGATTTAGAGTTAGAACTAGAAGAAGATGAAGATTTAGAATCGATTTAGGTGTTACTAACCCCTTTTGCGCCACCTCCTTACTTTGAGTTTTCTCATCTTTCTTGATTGGAGTTTTCCATGAGTTTGATGATGAAAATCCTCTCCTTGTTGCGCCACTCCTTTTGATTTGCCCCTCGGCCTTCAATTCATGTTGTAACAACTCCTCCACATCATAGTGTTTTTGCATCTCCACAATGTCATGAATCTCCCTATTCAATCCCGCAAGAAACCTAGCCATGGTGGCTTGTGGAGCTTCTTCAATTTCAGCCCTTGATATCAACAACATCATCTCGGAGTAGTACTCATCTACACTCTTTGATCCTTGCCTCAAAGTTTGTAAGCTTTGGTATAGAGAATTGATGTAAAAGCTTGGAACAAACCTCTTTCTCATGCAACTCTTCAATTCGGCCCATGTGTCAATTGGCCTCTCCAAATTCCTTCTCCTTGACTGCACCAATTGATTATACCAATTCAAAGCATTCTCAACAAATTCAAGGATAGCAATTTGTACCTTCTTAGCCTCAGCAAAAGGATGAAAATCAAAGTACATGTCCAATTTAGACTCCCAATCCAAGTAATCCGCAAGTGTCCCTCTCCCATTGAACTTTGGTATTTTGTACTTGATGTTGTCCTTAGGCTCATCTCTTTGTTCTCCTCTCCTAGGCCGCAAGTTTTCATTGTAAGCTTGGCCTCCAAGTTCTTGTTGCCTCAATCTCTCCATAGGATCAACTCTCCTAGCAATTTGCCTTTGTTGAACTTGTTGTTGTTGTTGATCTCTTTGCTCATTGTTTGGTGCGGCATTGTTTTCTCTTTGTTGAGGTGGTGGTTCTTGTTGATTTCGAACCTCGAAGGCATCTAATCTTGTTGTGATAGTACCTAATTGTTGCAAGATAGCTTGCAACGAGGTAGCCACATCATTGGCTTGATTTTGATCTCCCATTATGCCTACACACAAAGAAAAGTTAGTAATAAAAATCCCTCACTAGTGTGTGTGTTGACTTTATCCTTTGTTGTGCTCTCGTGTTTGCACTCAACCTATGGATTGGCGATCCACTACTCTCTTAATGATCTCACAAGATTATGCCTTTTTCTACCTTCAATAGGCCTAATAAGAGCAAATTGTTAGAGCCTCTTTTCTTCTCGTGACCTACTTGAGGAACAAACAATTAACTTGAGTGAATCAAAAACAAAAAGTGATCTATACAATCCAAACAGCCTTTTCTCTCCCAAACTTGCTGCACAAAACACAATTAGCAACACAAATCAATCAATTTAATCAATTATAAACCCTAGTACCACTTAGATCCAATTTTGTACCACTTGTCTCCAATAGGGTTTAAACTTGAAATTCTTCAAATTAGATCTCAATTCACAGCAAAAGCAACCCAAGAATCTCAAATAAGCAATCAATTAGAGTTAGATGCAATCAAATCAAACAATTGCAAACACAAAACCCTAATCCCCAATATACCCGGATAAGAAACCCTAGGTCAAAGGTGCGGCAGACACAAAAGATTATTTTGAGTATTTTTCCCAGAAAGATCACACTAAAAGAAGTCTAAATCTCAAATTTCAAAACTTTCAGAGCTCAAACGAAGCCAGAATAAATTTCACAAGTTTCTGGTCGAAATTTTTTTATTTTTTTTATTTTTTTGATATTTTTCGATTAAACGACAAGGTATGAGGACTCCAAATCTGAATTTTGAAGTCGATTGGAGTTAAGATGAAACCACAATAAATTTTTGAATTTTCGGAATTTTTAGATCTAGAAAATTTGAAAAACTTTGATGGATGAGATGGATGAAAAACTTGATGATAGATTAATAGAATGATAGATTTACCGATTGAAGATGACAACCTATGCTCTGATTACCAATTGATACGAATCTAGTTGTTTTAAGATTCAAATCCACCCTTGTGACCCGCCAAGAATCAACTTGAACAACTTTCAACTTCTAGATGTGTATGTCGACAATCTCACCCAAGCAATCTTCTTCTTTCGTCGGCCTTAGACCTCCAATTAGACCTGCAATTGAACACCTAAGATCACAAGATTCACAAGCAATCAAGTATCATAACTTAATTGTTTGCTAGGACTCTACAAGATTGAAGAACCCTAAGTTTTGCTCAAACTAGAACAAAGAAGCTAAGATAATCAATTTGGGTAAAAAAAACCTCAATTTTATTAATCAACTCAACTTATGTTTACAAGAGGGGTTTGGTGCCTTTATATAGGCATAGGGTGATACCCTAGATCTATAAAAATAACCTAATTTTCGTCCAAATATATGGCCTAGGGTAAAACTAGTCCAAACCCAACTAGGAAAAGGAAATAAAGACATAATTAAACAAGGATTGGACTTAGTCAAACAAGGCCCAACCCAAATAACATCCAAACTTAAAAATAAGCTAATTAAAGATAGAATAAAGCCCACAATGGCCAAATTACAACTCTAATGACCTAGTGCTCATCGATTTCAAGAAGAATGCACAACTTGGAATCGATGGGAATATTCCTTTGTTGATGATCTCCAATGGGCTTCAAATGATCTCCGATGGCTTTAAACTCTTCAAGATGAACTCTAATGAGGCCAAACAAAGCTTCCTTGAACCTTTTAGCTCTTGCCCTTGTCATTGGGCCTAATGGCATCTTCAATGGATCAAATGGCATCTTAGACAACTCCGATGAGTTTGAAACTTCTTCCTTAGCATCTTCAAGCTTCTCCAAGCCTCCTTGCCGCATATGCACATCCTTGCCATGATCTCCATTGTGCTCTTCAAAACCATGATGAGTCCTTGGCGCATCACTTTGGCCAAAAAAATAAAATAGTCATCGACCCTTAAAACCTAATAACCGACTTATGTGGCATGCACAGCAGCATTCATCACGCATGATGACATGGCATGGACATATCATCAAACATGTCACGTGGTATATACATGTTGCATGTTGGGATGATGTTGTCATGTCATGTCATCATGCAATTAGGTTTTAAGAATTTAGTGACCAAAAAATTCAATTTTATAAACTTAGATGGCCAAATCGTTATTTTTCATAACTGCGTGACCAAAATAGAAAGTTATTAAAAGTTAAGTAACCATTTATTTATGTAATTTAGCCAAAAAAAAATCCAGATATCATTTCGGGTTTGAAAGGATGAAACTGTTGCAGTTAATCAACCACGGAGTGAGCAGTGCACTGGTGGAAAAAGTGAAGTTGGAGATTCAAGGATTCTTCAATCTCCCAATGGAAGAGAAAAAGCAGTTTTGGCAAAAACCAGATGACTTTGAGGGGTTTGGACAATCCTTTATTATGTCTGAGGAGCAGAAACTTAATTGGGGAGACATGTTTCAGATGATTACCCTCCCAACTCATTTGAGGAAACCTCATTTATTCCCCAAGTTCCCTCTCCCACTTAGGTTATTCTTTTATCCTTTCCCCCTTGTTTGGAATTTTAGTTGCATGCGTTCAAAAAAATACTTAATGAAATCAATAAAAGATCACTTGGGCCTTAATTATTTTAATGATGCAATTGCAGAGAAACCCTGGAATCTTATTTTATAGAACTGAGAAATCTTGCCATGAAATTAATTGAACTTATGGGAAAAGCTCTAGGGATGGATCCAAATGACATAATAACCTTGTTCGAAGGAGGGCTACAAGCGATAAGGATGAACTATTATCCCCCATGTCCAGAGCCAGAGCTTTCAATTGGCCTCAACTCCCACTCAGATGCAGCCGGGATCACCATTCTACTCCAAATCAATGAGGTGGAAGGCCTCCAGATTAGGAAAAATGGGGCTTGGATTCCTGTTAAACCCCTTGCAAATGCTTTTGTAATCAACATAGGAGACATTATGGAGGTGATTAATATAATTTTTTTTGAAAGGCAAAATCAAAGATTATTTATTTTAATTATAGAGGTAATTAATAATGTCAATAAAATCTTCTACACAACATTCTGATCATGACAAACAAAATTGGCTTCATTATCATAAATTGCTTACTTTTACAGATTGTTTCCAATGGCATTTACCCTAGCATTGAGCATCGGGCGACAGTTAATTCAAATAAAGAAAGGCTTTCAATTGCTACATATTACAGCCCGAAATTGGATGGAGATATGGGACCTGCACCAAGCCTCATAACTCCCCAAACTCCAGCGTTGTTCAAGAGAATTGGTGTTGCTGACTACTACAAAGGATTTTTCTCTCGTGAGCTCCGTGGAAGAGCTTATTTGGATGCTATGAGAGTTCAAAATCCGAAAATTCAAAGTAAAATGTGAATAATTAAACCCATCAACATTAATTATATATACACCTTACAGATCAGCTACAATATGATGAGAGAATAAATGTCTTAAGACATGTACGAAAGACATGATTTTCTGTAAAATGTAGTAAGTTATATATCGGCGTTGCGTATTATTATATAGAGAGTAATATTTACTGCAATGGCCGAGAGGGAAAAAATGTAACAATTACTATTGTTAACATTTCTACTGTTGTTTGATATGATATTAATGTAAACTTTTTTCCTAAGCTATTAAGTTTGTTTGGTAGGGTAGTGAGAACTTGTACTCAACACTGAACATATATCAAAACAAACAAACCAAAATACGGCGTCGTTGCAAAACCAACTTTTCATATTTTATGACTAAAAGCTCAATTTAGGGCTAAATCTGAAAACTTGCTCATTTAAGGGCTAAATCTCATGGAATTGGCTCAATTTGAGAGGCTTTTTCAGTTAGAAATTTGTGTAGGGATGCAACCGGGTAGGGTACCCGTGAATTTTGAGGTACCCATAATCTAATCCTATTATTTTCTAGGGTACCCGTACCTTATAACTATCCGGTTATTTTTTAAAATCACTACCCGTATAAAATATCAACTACCCATTAACTACCCTAATCCGATTAAAAATCCGAATAATTTTTTTCTTTATAATTAAATAATAATAAATAGATTAAAATTAAATGAATAAATTAAAATTAACTTGTATAATTATAAAACAAAGTTAAAAATTATATTTTTAACAATAAACAAATTTTAATTAGGTTAATTAGGAGTAATTTTTAAGTAAAAATATTATATATAAATAAAAATATAATATTAAAATAATTAATTGGTAACCGGGTCCGAGTAGTGGGTACCCTAAGGCCACTACCCGTACCCTACCCGAACCTGTCACGGGTATTAAACTCACTACCCGTACCCTACCCTAATCCTATTATACAATACCCTAACCCTACTTAATCGGGTCGGGTAATACCGGATACCCTATTATCTACTACCCACTTGCATCCTTAAATTTGTGGGTGCGTTTCACACCATTAACCTAGAGAAATTATTAAATGGGACTGTCCAACCATGTCAACCATAAGACCAATCAATAAAATTGTGACATGTCAAATCAACTCTTAAAATTAAACACAATCCCAAGGTCTAACCCCTTTGCAATAAACAATGCTTAGAGGGTAAGTTTTTAAATTGAAGATATCATTAAGATTGGGTTTTAGAGTATTATTGATTAGACCCATCTAATAATTTCTCCACATCGGAGTAAGAGTAATCAAAGGCGGCATTGAGACTCGGTCCAGAGATTTGGAGAGGTCATGGTTATAATTTTTAACTTGCTAAGAACCCGTGCAATGCACGGAAATGAATTTAAATTAAAAATAATTATTTAAATTATAAAGTATTCAAAAATAATTTAGTATTAATATAAAAATAAATATTTATTAGCTGAAAATATGTAATAAAAATTACTATTATTATCATTGTAGAAAAGTATACGTTTCTTTCATAATCCAAAAATCTCATTAACCAATTTAGTAACCTTACTTTTCTGACTAATTTTAGTAACCTTGTAAATAATTTTAATAATAATGAACTTTTTAACCTTATTATATTTTTCAGTAACCATAAACGTCTTTCAATAACTTGAAAACTTTTAGCTAATCTTATTTAGCTTTTTAGTAAACAAATTAATTAGCTTTTATTGTAATCTAGTTAAACTTTTCAAAAGCCTTGTATATTTTCTTGGTAAGCTTATAAATTTTTTATTAAACTTAAAAGCTTATAATATAGCCTTCTATAAATCTATTCAATCACCTCGTTTAAAAATTTTCAGTGATCTTATTGACATGTTTTAGCGACCTTACTTTAGTTTTTATTCAGTAACCTTGTATGATTTATAGTTAACTTATCAATTTTATAGTAATCTTATGAAGTTTTTCTTAGTAACCTTATTGAGTGTTTTAGAAATCTTATTAAAGTAACTTTATTAATAATTTTAGCAACCTTAAAAATATGAAATTATAATTAACTTTATATGTTTTTGACAACTCTTAAAAGTTTTTCAATACCCTTATTAAACCTTTCAATAACCTCTAAGCATTTCAATAATTTGCTAACTTTTTCAGTAAAAGTGTGAATCTTTTCAGTAATCATATAAAAGTTGTTAGTAAGTTAATAAGCTTTTAAGTAACCTTGCTAAATGTTTTAGTAACTTGTAGCTTTTTAAGATTTTAGTAATATTGTAAGCTTTTTAGTAATCTTGAACTCTTTTAGTGATTTATTAAACTTTTTAATAACTTTATTAAGTTTTTTAATAAAAATATTAAACTTTTTTTGTGATCTTATTACGTTTTTTAGTAACATTGTAAAGCTTTTAATAACTTTATTAAGTCTGCTTTGTAGTGTCTTAAGTATTTTAGTGATTGTATAAGCTTTTTATTAACCTTATAAACATTAACTTCATTAAGTTTTTAACCTTATAAACTATTCTACAATCATATAAAACGTTTCAATATATAACTTTGTAAGCATTTTAGTAACTTTATTATAAGCTTTTCAGTAACCTCAAAAAGTTTTATATATCCCTGTTAAGTAACTTGGAGATAAGCTTTTTTTTATCATTTTATTCTGATTTTAATCACTTTATTAACCTTATAGTATTTATTTGATATTGTTGGTGTAGTTTTTGAACTTCAAAAGCGGGTTAAAAAAAATTGACATATACCACATTTCATAATTGATTATGTATTTAATATTCAAAACTAGTCTCTAATGGGACCCATGTCAACCCTTTAACCCTAGTGCATGTGTAGTCTGCTAAACCCCAATGAAATGTTATATGTAAATTTTCTTAATCTTATTAAGGTCTCTTAGAGAACTTATTAAATTGTTTTAGTGATTTTATAAATCTTCAATATTATTAAACCTTTTTGTAACCTTAAACTTTACAATAATAATCTTATAAAATTTTTAACCTTATTACTAATTTAGAAAGCTTGTTAAGCTTTTTATTAACTTGGATAAGCTTTCTAGTTACTTTATTAAGTATTTAAGGGCAAAATTATTGAGGACTAATTTTCTTGGATAAAATTTTTTTTATTTGGGGCTAAACCTTATTAAT
>AWUE01024293.1:0-14948 GCA_001974825.2 Corchorus olitorius
TTAAAATTAAAATTAAAATTAAAATTAAAATTAAAATTAAAATTAAAATTAAAATTAAAATTAAAATTAAAATTAAAATTAAAATTGAAATTATAAATTGTAGCTAACCTTCACAAAATTATATCTAAACTATACTATGAGATAAGGGTATTATAGTCATTGGAGACTAAACAACATAATTAAATATAGAACCCGTTTGAAAGTTTCTCTAGAAAATAAAAAAATAGAAAGTCTTTCTATAAAAAGTGTAGGGCTAGAAAGTTTTCTCTAAAGATAATACTTTAAAATGTTTGTTTAATCCTCTAAAATTTAAATTAAAATCCTTTGAAAGTGTTTTATCTTTCATGAAAAAACATGAGAGTATTTTAACATCAGGGAGGTGAGAAAATACTTTCTCACTTTGGGAAGAAAGTATATGGGTCAGTGATCCTAAACTTTCTCTAGAAAATTTAACCAAACATGGTTAAGTTGTTTCTTACCCTATACTTTTTTAAAAAAAGTGATTAAATTCATACAAAACAAACGGCCTCATAGTGTACAACTTTTCTTTACCCACCTTTTCCTTTTTCAAAGAAAATAGTTAATGAGCTAAACGGGTGCCCGAGGGGACCCGTTAGCAATCTCCTTATAATTAAACCCTACTGATATGATGGTATAAGTTTAGCCATTAATTTCATGAAAATAAACTTTACATAGTGGTAAGTATAAAAATTAAGAATATTTATTGTGGTAATTAAAATTAAGGATACTTATTGTATTGTATTAATACATGTATTAGTGATTGTAAGTGGCTACCTCAACTTGGAAAATTTGATGGGGAAAGTAACATTAGGCCATTGATTTAAATCTTTATGCATTTACATATTGATTTAATATTTAGTTCATTTGGTAATTTAATTGTTATGATGTTTAGACGTACATGTTATTTTGTAGTCCAACTCAAAACCCTAAACTCTAATATATAAAACTATCCCCTAAGGTGACACATGTCAACCCTTTAACCCCGTATGTGCAGTTTTCTAAACTCCACTGACAGTTTATTGTATAATTTTTCATATATATATATATATAGATATATATACTTTTACACCCTCCAATAGTTGAAAGCCACCTCATCAATTTTGTGTTTTTCTAATAGGATGTATTACACATGATTATTCAACCAAAAACATGTTTAATTCTACCCTCCTCAGTATTTGTTGTCAATTCATCCCTTAATTAACAATATTTTTCTCCTTGTTCTTCTCGGTTCATATTCAACTAATTAACTCGAAATTAAGTTGGATCTGGCACTATACCGTAGAAACTTATAATAAAATACGATTTCGTTAGTTGCTCCATTTTCGATCGATGACCATAAGAAAATTATACTGTCAAAGATATTGAACAAGAGCACCATATTTGTGGCTTAATACTAGGAACCCAATCTGTCTTGAACCTCTTGGTTATATGAATGACACAAGTAAATAAATAATAAATTTGTGGAAGACAAATTTCTAGGAAAGAGAAAAAAAATTTCTAGATTGGACAACCGATCATATTGTCACTACAAAGAAAAGGTCATAAGAAATAAAAGAAAAAAAATTCATATTTTACAAAGTACCAGGAAAGAAAAAAAAGAACTTGTTATCATCTTAATCTGTATTTCCCATCCACATACTGATGCTGTAGAATTGCAGTCAATCTTCCATTATACATCTTCAAATAATTGATTTAAATTACCTAGAAGAATGAGAAGAGGGAGAACCGAAAAGAATAATAAAATTTGGGGATTATAATAAACTTAGTGTATTGTATAATTTTTCATATATAATAGATTTAACCAAAAAAAGGTACATATATGATACCAAAATTTCTTAGAACTCTACTTAAAATTAGTTACCATTCTTCCTTGAAAATTTTACTTACATTACAATTTTAGAAATTTTACTAAACTGGTTACCGAATTTAATGCAAAATTTAATGAGAAAGGCATTATATTATACAAATTTCTTAGGATATGCATAAATTTAGTAACGTCACATTCTTAGGATTTTTAGTAACGTGTATTCCTAGAAACTTTAGTACAATAATATACACATTTCTTAATTAATAGTGTATTTAATATTAAAACATATACCCTAAAAAGATACATGTCAATCCTTTAACCCCGCATGTATAACCTGCTGAACTCTACTAATAATGGATAGTATAAATTTCCCATTTTTATCGACATTGTAGCTTTGTAATAAATTTATAAAGTTTTTTTAGTGGCTGTACTCAATTTTCTAGAAATCATTTTTAACTTTTTAATAAAGTTATTAAACTTCTTATAAGAGTGCATATTCCCTTAATCACTTTTAGGAGAGTGAAATAGAAATCTTAGAGAATCAATTATGCTTGCATAATTTGCTCAATCACCATGTTAACTTGATTTTTCCATCCAAATGACTATATATATACCACATACCATTTATATAGCTTTTTTAAAAAAAACAAAACCGCAATTGATTGAGAAATGGAATTTTCCTTGACTTAATTAGAATTTCTTTATATGCTTTTCTATTTATTAGTAAATTGAGTACATAAATTAACATATATAGTAAACCTTACTTGAGTGGTCTAATGAAATTACTGAAGACTCCAAATCAGGATTGATGAGGAGCGATCATTTTGTCTTTTCTCACTTGGCGGATTACTGAGAAGCCCCTCAATCAATTTTCAACACTTCCTTTTCTCCCTGCACTCTTTGGTAATTGACTGTTTAGCCACTTAAAAGCGTTTTCTCTTTCTTCTGGGACATAAATAATATATATTTATGTATATTCTCATTGTTATATATTCTAAAACATAAGCATTCTGACAACCAAAAAATATGAAATGCAATTATTCTAACAAAAGAAATTTGCTTATGATCCTCTTTGAACAAAGAAATTGGCTTATGAAGAACCTCTTTGAAAAAAAATTGATATCGGTCACAAATTAAAGATGCCCAACGCGTCAGCGTTAGCGACCAACTTGTAGTCATTAATTTTACTTAACCTTAAAATTGCCAATGACCCAAAAAATAATGTTGACTGATTTGTTAATTAAGTACATAGAGTATAAATGAAAAATTAAACATTTAGTATTTAAATACTCATTATGATTACTTGATTGGTAATGATAATTAAATTTGAAACATTTACTAAAATTTCCTGACATAATTCTGTACTCCCTCCGTCCCTAATTAGATGTCCACTCTTGGTTAACAAACACTAAACTTTGACCATTGTTTATAAAAAAGATTTAAAATTTAATTTTAAAGAAAAAATATGTATTGAAAAGTAAATGTTATTTTTGAAAATTATTTTGCATTATATATTTTTTATAAACAATGGTTAAATTTTAACGTTTGTTGACCAAGAGTAGACATCTAATTAGAAACAGAGGGAGTATATATGTTTTAACTGGAAAGTATTCATTACTAATTACTTAATTGATGGAGGTTTTTTTTTGGGGTAACTTGATTGATGGAGTTTAGCTATATTCAAACATTCAAAATTCTATAAATCAAATTACCCTTATAGTATAATACTAATTAAATATTCATTAATAATTATTTGATTAATAGTGTTAATAAAAATAAAATCCAAACATCCCAATTTTAAGCATCAAAACTATTAATGCTAATGGTAATGAATAATTAAAAAGAAACTTTCATCAAAATCAATTTCTAAGATTAATTAATTAAAATCAATATATAAGATACGTTTGAAGAAATAAATCAATCATATTATATTTTATAACTTGAAAACCCATAAAATATTCAATTTAGCAAAATTTTAGGTGAATTAGAATTTCGTATTATTAATTTTAATCATAACAATGACGGTATGGTAACTAAGTATGTGGAAGCAAAGTCCACATAACTTATATGGTAACTTTGATAATTAATTATGTTAATGCCAAATTTGTACTTTACTTTTTGTTTTACCAAATTTCATAATCAACTTTTATGTTTCATTTGAATATTTTCAAATCAAATCAATTTTCTTATGGTAAATCAAATAAAATTTTTAATAGAAATTTTCTCATTAATTTTTTATAAACTTTTATGCTTCCTTGGCTGAATATTGGATGAAGTTTCCTTAATCAAAGGGATTTGAAATCAAAGTTCAAATGTAGAAGATCAAGATGAATCAAAGGGGAGTCATTTCAAGCCGTCGGATTGCTCTAACACTAGACAGGCCGCCCCCTATATAAAGAGCACAGCCTCCAACGTTGCAAAGTCTCCACCAGCCTCTCCAAAAACTCTCCAGCAGCCCCTCTAAACACTTGTCCAGCGCAAATCAAATCAAGCCCAGTGCTTTTTCTATCAACTTTTCAACTCTCAAGTCTCAGAGCTTTCATTTACTTTTCAATTGTTCATCAAGTTCTACACTTGATCATCTTTTTAATATTTTTAATCTTATTCTTATAAGACATTTCTTGTATTTACATTTCCCCTGCAATCAAATAACAATATCTTGTTATTTTTCCTTCATGAATCAAGAAAATTTACCTTTCCAACAGCAATCCTTTTTATTTTTGAATCTGAAACCAATGATTTAAACACTCATCTGTGACTTTAATTCAAGACCTGCAAACCGTTTTGGTTATTTACTTGTTGCTGCACTCAAAGCAATCTTTTACATTTCATGCACATTTTCACAATTTTTACAACAAAATTGAATCTTTAATTTTCGTTGCACCTTCTTCTCAATTTTTATGACAAAATTGATCATTTACTTTTTATTGCACTTTTTATCAACTTTTATACAAAATTGATTGGCACGCTCAGTACCCTTTTCACCAAAGTCTGCAAAGAGATTTTTTGGTGCGAACAGAAGGTTTTGTCTCTGTAATATCGTAATTTAATTAGAAACAATTTAGATATTATTATTTAGAAAAATTTTAGATAATACTATTAAGAATTTTTTGCTATCTTCTTCTTTTAATTTTTTTTCATTCTTCTCATTCTTTTCTCTCTAACCGAATCTTCCTCCACAAATCCTCCCTTAAAATTTGAAATTATCCTACATGCAATGGTGTTAATAGATTGCTCTCAATTCCTTCAAGTTACCCATACCAAAAAAAAAATAGATTGAGTTGTAAATATTGGTTTTTGGAAGCTTGGAAAAGAGAGCTATAGGTTAGAAGAAGAACATTCAAGCTTATGGTGAGGTTTTGCTCTTTATTCTTAGTTAACAAGTTGTTATTATTAGTATTTAAGTTGATGTAGATATTTTTTCTTGAAGTTTCTTGAAGAATTGCATTGTGGAAGAGAGGAGGAAAAAGAGCTTCAATTTTGGGTAAGTGATTGGGTGTTTTGATTTGGATTTGATGGCTTTTGATGTTTATATTGAGTTTGGAATGATATTGGGTATGCTAGAAATGGATTTTGAGGTGTTAAAATTTGGAAAATAATAATTATAATGAAAATAAGTATTTTTGGCGTCGCTGAAATCTGGAATTTTCCAGATTCCAGCAGGCCGGCCATAGGGCCAGCGGGCCTTTGGCCCGCGCACATGGCAGGCCAGCGCGGGCGGATCGATCAGATCGGTCCAACTTGGTTTGACCCGGTCCAAACTGGGGAAAAAAAAAACAAATTTGCTCTAAAGCTTATTTCGAACCCCGAAAATGGCTAAATTACCATCAAAAGTCAAAATTGGTTATTTGATCACATTAAGTCTACGGGTAAAATGGTAATTTTAGTCGACCAAGGGCAAAAACAGTAATTTTAACATCTCAAGGCTGATACGGTTATCCTTTAACCTTACATGTTAAATTATCATGTTTAGATAAGCCAAATCGTCTTCTAGGGGCAAAGTTATAATTTTACACATTCGAGGGTAAAATGGTCATTTGTACCTATCCTAGGTACCATAACGTACATGCGTATTTATTAATGTGAGCAACATAGTCGAATTCCCACCATTCCACCTTTAAGGGCAATTTCGTAAATTTGATTACTAAGGGGCATAATGGTAACATTGATAGGTCAAGGGTAGCACAATAATTTTATGAAAAAGGGTCTCTACGGTAGCTTTCCAATCCTGAATATACGATCTTAAAGTTTAATTATGTGTATCGCGCTTTTAGGGGCAAAATAGTAAATTTTCTAGCAAGGGTATTTTGGTAATTTTACTCTCTCAAGGTACGGTGACATTCCTTACGTGTCATAGTTATTGACCCTAGTCGATCGGACTCGAAATCGTAGCTCAACGGAATATATTAGTACACTTTTACTAATTAGGGGTAATATGGTAATTTACCCACTCAAAGGTAAAACGAGAATTTATGCTGCTACGGACATTACGGAGTAATACCGTAATCGTTTAGATTTATTAACGCAAGCAATGTCGTTGAATTTATTAAATTCCTCTTTTATGGATAGTTTCGTAATTTAGTATACTAAGGGCAATTCAGTAATTTTATCCCTCCAAGGTTAAAATAGTAATTGACCTACCAAATTATTAACCCCAGATTTTATTTCCTAATATGTTCATTTTTTTTCTATTTCATTCCCCCCCTTTTCTTTTCTTTACTCTTTTTTTTTCCACCCTAGGGCCTAAGGCCCAAGTGGTTGGCCTAAATTGGCCAGCCATGCGGGCCAAGACTGCAACACAGGCCCAGCGCCTGTTAAGCAGGCCTAGAGCCTCCAATGCAGGCCCAATAGACTACATTACTAGTCATATGGGCTGGCCACATGGAGCCACCGTCCGGCCACCGCCAAGGCCGCCGGAATCTGGATTTTCCAGATTCCGGTGAGCATAGAAATGATTTTCTAATCCCGATTTTATTCTAATCTAGCTCATTTTTTATTTCTAATTGCTCAATTAATCTTCCCAAAGCATCTCCAACATATTACCAACTTCAAAACATCGAAATATGTCATTTAACATAAAAAAAGATTCTTACCGTAGTTGGTTCCTCATTTCATCTCTCCATCTCATTCTTTCTTCAATTTGTTTTCAATCAAATGCCCAAGTCCAAAGGCATCTCCAAATTAGAAATTGACAACCCAAGTTACACATGATCAAAGAAATAAACTTCAAAATGTCAAATTATTTCAAAATCAACTTCCTCTCACCTTTGATAGATTTCAAGGCCTTGAACCTTTTGATTCTTCACCAAAATCTATTCCTAATCTATCCGTGGGAAGTACTCAACGAGAGAACACCTTATGCTCCAATGCATGTCACAATTGATTCTATTTCAAGATCAATTTTATGAAGACTTTCGGGCAAGGGAAGAGGGAAGAAAAAATAAATAAATAAAAATATGAAGGCAACCTTACGTTTTCGTGGAGGAGAAAAGATGATTATATATGACTTCAAACTATGAGAAATGCCATAATTGGCCTCTAATCCATTCAACTTATAATTCTATTCAATTTAGTCCATGAGTCTAAAATTTCAAGTGTCACAATTCTTCCCTCCTTAGAAAAATTTCGTCCGCGAAATTTAGAATTCTAAATGTATATCAAACGTCACGTAGATACAAGCATTGCTTCCTACTATTAAGCTTGAATATTATCTACTTCGTTCCATTGAACTTTCTTTTATTTTTCAAAAGTTCAATCAAATTGAACTTCGAAATCCAATCTTTCTTTTTTTTAAAAGAAAATATTCTAATGAATTTAAAAGAACATTTGATGATTTCTTGACGTATTTCCATAGCATGTACATATGGCATACGATAAGGATTTGCTCGAGTTCAGAGAACAAATGCAAGAGCAAATCCAACCAGTATTCTTTTAGACTAATCTTTTCTACGATTTATCTAATTAGACATTAAGCGAGCTCATAAATTGCACGAAGTTGAGTCGCAATTCCTTATGGGAAGACTTAAGAAACACCACTTACCAAGTGTAAAATTTCAAATGTCGCCTCTGAACATTAGCACGATCCGTTCTCGACAATCTTGCATTGTTTTTTTTTTTAATTATTATTACCTTTGTTTCCTAAATCTTTTTATCATTTATTTTAACTTTGGAGGTTTCCTACCACCAAATTTGTTTTAATTAATCGAAGTTTTAAATCCCTTATTTTCCAATACCTCAATAAGAACCAAATCACACAAACCCAAAAGTTGTTATTGCAAACAAACTCCAACAAGATAGACTTTCGATTCTACTTCCTTGAAAAGTCATATCACACAGTTACAAGATATATATTAGGATTCAAACAGACATTTCAATTTATCCATTTATTTAAGGTGGAATGGGGCACTGACTTTAATTTCCTTCTCATATATTAACATTTGTTTATAATTGAAATGTGATTCAAAATTATCAGTTTGAATCTTTAGTCATGTCATATCCAGGTTTCTTCATATTCGCCCACTAACTAACTAACTCTGCATTTTACATCAAGATCGATTATAGTTGTTTCAACTTCTAGTATTCTGTCTTTATTTGTTGTATACGAGATTGTCGTAACATGCCTTGTGTTGCCTCGTTTCAAGCCAAGCTGCCAATCACTTCTTCAATTCAATGATTAACTCCATTTTGCTTGCAATCATAATACTCCAAATCTTGTTACAAAGCTTCCCATCAAATTTCAGGACTTTATGCAAATCCGAATTCACACTAGGCCAACAAACTCCTACTATATTACCATTAAGTGGGTATCGAGAGGGATTTGGCACCTTACAAGGAAGTTATCCTAGTTGTACGGTGGATGACTTCCGATGTAATGCGTCTAGCACACGCTAACCTTTATTTAGTGTTAGTACCGAACATGCTTCAACTTAACCTCAACTTCAATCATATCTGTAACTTTTAATTCAGATACTAGCGACTCTTATAATTGTTATATATCCATCAATTTTCCTCAAATCGGTATTACTTCATGATCTTAGTAGCAAACTTGGGTGTGACTTGCTACCGATTGGGGGCAGGTATTTTCTCATGCTCCTTCAATCGAAGAGTACGAAAAGCAATCATTAATTGATTGATATCAATCCTTCTTCAATACATTACTGACTTGTGTCACAGTAAGATACGTACTCACTTTTATGGTCTTGGGTACAATTTTCCATCACTTGTCAATATATGAATTCCCAAAATCATTTCTTTGCTTAGCCAAGGTTCGACCAAATTGTGGACTTCGAATATTCTACAAATGTTGGCATATCTCCGTTACGTGTCGTCCTTTAAACTTTTCTGTACATCCTTTATCTTTACAACCATCTTATTCCCATATATCAAAATTGAATCAACACTAGTCTGATAGGTACAACTCAAAACAAACTTCAAATCTTTATGATAGTTTCCAACCATTCCTTTTTTAACTTCTAGTTCAGTTTTATTCTCCAGGCGCCACTTCACGTTACAAAATTTAATTCAGAACAACACAGAAAAATACTACTAGGACAAACCCAACAACTCCCTGATGAATACTTCCAGAAATCCCTCTATTACACATCAATTATTTTCACTAATGTTAGCTCATTCTTTCACATGGACCTTCTAAGTCAAATCGTCAAGCTCTATCACTTATTATTTCCTTATAGCATTAGTCGTGTCGTAAGCGATATACGAAATTGAGACTTCAGCGCAATAAGAAGTCACTTGGGGAGATGGCATCGAAGGAAAAATCGTTGTCGAGTATTACAAGAATGGATATGGCGTAAGAGGAAGTGACACACGTGTGAATGACAAGGTTTGAGTATTTTCCTTATAAACATTTGCATAGAGAACAAATGGTCTGAGAATTCAGATTCTTCCATCCAACCTCTTGACCAGGTTGAATCGTAATGAGGAGAATGGCCTTGTAGACATTGATCACATTCTGGTGGCAATAATCTCTAAGAAGAGCAACGAGACTGATATGAATCTAGTTGTATTAGATTCAAATCTAGCCTTGAATATCTATCAAAGTCGACTTGAACTTCCTCAACTTCTAGATGTGTATGTCGATGACCTTCACAAGGTGATTCCTCTTCTTTCGTCGGCCTAAAGTCTCCAATTAGACCTGCAATTGTTAACTCTAGAACACAAGATTCACAAACAATCAAGCAAGACAACTTAATTGTTTGCTAGGACTATACAAGATTGAAGAACTCTAAGTTTTGCTCATACTAGAACAATGAAGCTAAGATAATCAATTTGGGTAAATAAACCTCAAAATCTTTATTGAAAACTTAACTTGTGTTTACAAGAGGGAGGTAGAGCCTTTATATAGGCAAGCCCTTGCGCAACCCCCCTTAGAAAACCCCCTAAACCGCCCCCTCAATAGCCATAGGCGGCTAACCCTAATGAGGCTTCTAGAAACTATCCAAAAATACAACCAATAGAAAAATAACTAAGGATTGGACTTAATTAAACAAGGCCCAACCCAAATAAGGTTCTTAACTAAATAAATAACTAATCTAATGACCACAATGCTCATCGATTTCAAGAAGTATGCATATCTTGGAATCGATGGGAATATTCCTTTGATGATGGTCTCCAATGGGCTTTAAATGATCTACGATGGCCTTTAACTCTTCAAGATGAATTCTAATGAGGCTAAACAAAGCTTACTTGAACCTTTTAGCTCTTGCCCTTGTCATTGGACCTAAAGGCATCTTCAATGGATCAAATGGCATCTTAGGCAACTCCGATGAACTTGAAACTTCTTCCTTAGCATCTTCAAACTTCTCCAAGTCTCCTTGCCGCATATGCACATCCTCTCCATGATCTCCATTGTGCTCTTCATGACCATGATGAGTATTGGCGCATCATCCCCTCTCCCTTGAAAAGGATTTGTCCTCAAATCTGCATCATTATCAAACAAGGATAAGTCCGAGACATTAAAAGTAGCACTTACATTACCATATTCACTAGGAAGATCTAGCTTGTAAGCATTGTTGTTGATCCTCTCCAAGACTTGGAATGGACCATCTCCACGAGGTAGTATCTTAGACTTCCTCTTCTCAGGGAACCTTTCCTTCCTTAGATGCAACCAAACCCAATCTCCGGGTTCAAAGATGACCTCTTTGCGCCCCTTGTTAGCATTCTTCATGTAGTGTTGTGTTTTCTTCTCAATTTGAGCTCTAACCTTTGCATGAAGATCCCTAACAAAATCTGCCTTGTGTTGCCCATCCATGTCAACTTGCACACTTAAAGGTAAACTCAACAAATACAATGGAGTTAAAGGATTAAAGCCATACACACATTCAAAAGGTGAAAATCCAGTTGTACTATGTATGCTTCTATTGTATGCAAATTCAACATGAGGCAAACAATCTTCCCAAGTTCTTAAGTTCTTTTTAATCAATGCTCTAAGTAAGGTAGATAAAGTCCTATTAACTACTTTTGTTTGACCATCAGTTTGAGGATGACAAGTAGTTGAAAATAACAACTTAGTACCTAACTTACCCCACAAAGTTCTCCAAAAGTGACTTAAGAACTTAGCATCTCTATCAGTTACAATCGTCCTAGGCATTCCATGTAGTCTAACAATCTCTTTAAAGAACAAATTAGCTACATTAATGGCATCATCAGTTTTAGTGCATGCAAGTGTGCCATCTTAGAAAACCTATCAACAACCACAAAGATAGAATCTTTACCTCTCCTAGAACGAGGTAATCCTAAAACAAAGTCCATGTTAATATGAGTCCATGGTTCATGAGGAATAGGCAAAGGAGTATACAAACCATGAGGTTTAGATGTAGATTTAGCTTGCAAACAAGTAATGCAACTATAAACATGCTTTCCTACATCATATCGCATCTTAGGCCAAAAGAAGTGTTCATGCAATATCTCATATGTTCTATCAACACCAAAGTGACTCATTAAACCACCCTCATGCGATTCCCTCACAAGCACAAAACGCAAAGAACAAGTAGGTATACACAATCTAGATTCTTTAAACAAAAATCCATCATGCTTATAATACTTCACAAATCCAGAATTCTCACATGCTTTAAACACATCACTAAACTAAGCATCACTAGCATATAAGTCCTTAATAAACTCAAATCCAAGAAACTTAGAATCAAGCATGGAAAGTAAAACATACCTCCTTGATAAAGCATCGGCTACAACATTCTCCTTACCTTTCTTGTAGCGCACCACATATGGAAAAGATTCAATGAACTTGTATCGCACACCATATGGATTGAGTTCAATTTCTCTAATGGATGACAATCCACTAGGAATTTCCTCACAAAAGTAAGCTACAAACTTCCCTCCTTATATCAAAACAAGTCCAATTCCTACAAAATCACTCAAAAAAGACACAATATTGCTTGGAATATCTCCAGCCAAGTTGTTAGTACCCATTAGTGTATTTCGAAACAAAGGTAAGATCAAAACAGAATTCTCATGCAAAGCACTCTTAATCTCACTTTTAGCTAACATACACTATTTAACAACTTTCTTAGAAGTCTCTTTTCTTTCTACCCAAACAATCGTATTTTCAATGCTATGATCAACCAAAACAGATTTGTTTTCATCACAATTAGCATCCAAAACAGAATTTTTTTCATCACAAACAACACCTAAAACAGAATTAGTGTCATCACAAACAACACTTAAATTAGGTTTAGCATCATCACTAACAACATCTAAAACACTCTTTGCAACTAGGGTTGTTTTATCATCAAAACAATCAACAATTTTAGGTTCGGACTTACTCTTTTCTTTAGCCCTAAATTCATCATCCAATTTAGTAAAATCATCCCTCAATTTCAATTGATCTTTCAAAGCTTCTTGAGGTGATAAAGGAATTAAAGTGAAAGGCTTCTTACCACACATGAAAGTATACTGATTGGCCTCACCATCATGTTGTACCTTGTTGTCAAATTGCCATGGTCGACCAAGTAGTACATGACATGCTTGCATTGGTAGAACATCACACAAAACATCTTCATTGTACTTGCCCAAAGAAAGAGAAACTAAAACTTGTTTGTTAACTTTAATTTCCTCCTTGTCGTTGATCCATCCTAAACTATAAGGTTTAAGGTGTTTGGTAGTAGGTAATTGCATCTCCTTCACTAGGTAAACACTAGCTATGTTTGTACAACTCCCACCATCAATGATCACATTACTAGGCTTCCCATTCGCATACATCCTAGTATGAAACAAGTTCTCTCTTTGATTGTGCACATCTTCTTTCACAAAAGCACTCAAAGTCTATCTAGCAACCAAATTCTTAAGTGCATATCCCTTAGTTTCATCATCACTCTCTTCTTGCGCAGACTCCTCATCATCATCCCCATCACCACTTGAACCCAAATTAAATTCCTCATCTTCACTCACTATCTAACCATGATCATTAAGATACATCACCTTCTTATTGACACAATCTTTGGCATAATGACCATATCCTTGACACTTAAAACACTTAACATGAGATTTAGAGGAAGAACTAGATGAAGGTTTAGAATCGGATTTAGGACTTACTCCCTTTTGTTGCGCAACCTCCTTCTCTTTGGAAGATTTCTCATCCTTCTTGATTGGAGTTTTCCATGAGTTTGATGATGAAAATCCCTTCTTTGCGCCACTCCTCTTAACTTGTCCCTCGGCCTTCAAAGCTTGTTGTAACAAGTCCTCAACATCAAAATATTGTTGCATCTCCACAATATCATGAATTTCTCTATTTAACCCCGCAAGAAACCTAGCCATGGTGGCTTGTGTTGGTTCCTCAATTTCGGCTCTGGACATCAACAACATCATCTCTAAGTAGTACTTATCAACACTCTTTGACCCTTACCTCAAGGTTTGCAAACTTTGGTAAAGGAAGTTGATGTAGTAGCTTGGCACAAATCTCTTTCTTATGACACTCTTCAATTCCGCCCAAATATCTATAGGTCTCTCCAAATTTCTTCTCCTTGACTGCACCAATTGATTATACCAATTCAAAGCATTCTCAATAAATTCAAGGATAGCAATTTGTACCTTCTTAGATTCGGCATAGGGGTGATAATCAAAATACATGTCTAGCTTTGACTCCCAATCCAAGTAATCCGAAGGTGTCCCTCTCCCATTGAACTTTGGGATTTTGTATTTGATGTTGTCTTTAATCTCCTTCCTTGGTTCACCTCTCCTAGGCTGCAAGTTTTCATTGTACGCTAGGCCTCCAAGTTCTTGTTGCCTTAATCTTTCCATTGGATAAACTCTCCTAGCAAGTTGCCTTTGAGGTTGTTGTTGTTGATTTCTTTGTTCATTGTTTGGTGCGACTTGGTTCTCCCTTTGTTAAAGTTGTGGCTCTTGTTGAGCTTTAGCCATATTTTCCATCCTTGCATCCATGGCATCTAATCTTTGCATAAGTGTTTGCATCATGGTAGCCAAGTCATTGTTTTGATTTTGATCTCTCATTGTACCTACACACAAAAAAAGATTAGTAATAAAAATCCTCACTAGTGTGTGTGTGCTTTACCTTTGTTGTGCTTTCGTGTTTGCACTCAACCTATCATAGTTATTAAACCCGGACCGACCCGGCGGTCGGACCGTTCGATCCGGTGACCCGGAGCTAGAACCGGTCCGGGTTAACATTTGGACCGTTTAAGGAAACAACCCGGATTAGCCCGGTGACCCGGCCGGGTTTCAAGTGACCCGGTGGGTTAATGTATTTCATTAAAATTTACATTTAAATCCATTTTTTTCATTTTTTAAATATATATATTAAGGGAAATATTGTAAATTATATAATAAACCTTAAAAAGAAATTAAAAAATAACTAAATTTAATAAGTATTATATTCTTAATGAAATTTTTTACATCTATCCGACTTTATTTATTTAAATTAACATGACTCATGATTGGATAATTGATAATTAATGGAAATAAATTCATTTTTTATAGTTTTATATGCTAAAATATAATTATTTCCATTTATATCATTATGTAAGAATATTATAAATTAGATTTAATAATTTTAGTTATAGAAATAATAAATATAAAAGTTATAAAAATATTTAAAAAATATTATTTATTAACCCGCATTGATCCGATT
>AWUE01024294.1:0-33496 GCA_001974825.2 Corchorus olitorius
TTGTCTACCTTACTTAGAGCTTTGATTAAGAAGAACTTAAGGACTTGGGAAGATTGTTTGTCTCATGTTGAATTTGCATACAATAGAAGCATACATAGTACAACTGGATTTTCACCTTTTGAATGTGTGTATGGCTTTAATCCTCTAACTCCATTGGATTTGTTGAGTTTACCTTTGAGTGTGCAAGTTGACATAGATGGGCAACGCAAGGCAGATTTTGTTAGGGATCTTCATGCAAAGGTTAGAGCTCAAATTGAGAAGAAAACTCAACACTACATGAAGAATGCTAACAAGGGGCGCAAAGAGGTCATCTTTGAACCTGGCGATTGGGTTTGGTTGCATCTAAGGAAGGAAAGGTTCCCTGAGAGGAGGAAGTCTAAGCTATTACCTCGTGGAGATGGTCCATTCCAAGTTTTGGAGAGGATCAACAACAATGCCTACAAGCTAGATCTTCCTAGTGAATATGGTAATGTAAGTACTACTTTTAATGTCTCGGACTTATCCTTGTTTGATAATGATGCAGATTTGAGGACAAATCCTTTTCAAGGGAGAGGGGATGATGCGCCAAGGACTCATCATGGTCTTGAAGAGCACAATGGAGATCATGGAGAGGATGTGCATATGCGGCAAGGAGGTTTGGAGAAGCTTGAAGATGCTAAGGAAGAAGTTTCAAGCTCATCGGAGTTGCCTAAGATGCCATTTGATCCATTGAAGATGCCATTAGGCCCAATGACAAGGGCAAGAGCTAAAAGGTTCAAGGAAGCTTTGTTTAGCCTCATTAGAGTTCATCTTGAAGAATTTAAAGCCATCGGAGATCATTTGAAGCCCATTGGAGATCATCAA
This sequence comes from Corchorus olitorius, assembly GCA_001974825.2. NCBI lineage: Eukaryota > Viridiplantae > Streptophyta > Magnoliopsida > Malvales > Malvaceae > Corchorus > Corchorus olitorius. The sequence continues at coordinate 844 of AWUE01024294.1, forward strand.
CAAAGGAATATTTCCATCGATTCCAAGTTGTGCATTCTTCTTGAAATCGATGAGCATTAGGTCATTAGAGTTGTAATTTGGCCATTGTGGGCTTTATTCTATCTTTAATTAGCTTATTTTTAAGTTTGAATGTTATTTGGGTTGGGCCTTTTTGACTAGGTCCAATCCTTGTTTAATTATGTCTTTATTTCCTTTTCCTAGTTGGGTTTGGACTAGTTTTACCCTAGGCCATATATTTGGACGAAAATTAGGTTATTTTTCTAGATCTAGGGCATCACCCTATGCCTATATAAAGGCACCAAACCCCTCTTGTAAACATAAGTTGAGTTGATTAATAAAATTGAGGTTTTTACCCAAATTGATTATCTTAGCTTCTTTGTTCTAGTTTGAGCAAAACTTAGGGTTCTTCTTTCTTGTAGAGTCCTAGCAAACAATTAAGTTGTGTTGCTTGATTGTTTGTGAATCTTGTGTTCTAGAGTTAACAATTGCAGGTCTAATTGGAGACTTTGGGCCGACGAAAGAAGAGGAATCACCTTGTGAAGGTCATCGACATACACATCTAGAAGTTGAGGAAGTTCAAGTCGACTTTGATAGATATTCAAGGCTAGATTTGAATCTAACACAACTAGATTCGTATCAACTTAATTAAATATTCATCTATACCCACATATTCATTCTCTTTCATTAATTAAAGAAGGGTAGATTTGGAAAATAGGTAATTAATACTTTCTTGGTAGTGTAAGATGACAAATGAAAAGGAACAAAGGGTGATGACTTATACATGGGAACAGAGGGAGTATATAGACAGAACAGGAATGTCAATAGTTTACCCATGAATCAACCATTATTGCATATACATTTATAGCACCAATCCTTTCGAATTCCAGCAGACAGTAAATCCTACTATCTACACACAATTAATATATAATTAAAACACACTTAATTATAAATATAAAAATAGTAAATAATTCAGTTGACCGAGAGAAAGCTAGTGTCAACGAAGATGAGGGGCTTAGCTCATCGTCATCGGCATCATCACCGCCAATTCCTCTAATTTGCAGTATGTTCTCTTCATCATAACCGTAGATTTTAATTTGGAGGCATTCAAGATTGGGTAAGGATATCAACGATTGGGCCAAGTGAGAAATTTCCTTTACATGGACACAAAGTTGGACAGATTCCTTTTTCTCTTTAAGCAAGATTCCTTATTCTCTTTCGAAGAAGCTTCTGCTTCGGAAAAGTCGAGATGGGAAGTAGTATGCTTCTTTCTAGTGTTTCCTTCTCTACCTTGTAGTCTGCTTCTGTCTCATCATGAATTCCATCTCTGTTGCTCCTAATGAGTTTCGTGAAAGGGAGTCTATTCAGTCGGACCCTCCTGTGACTCCCGCCATTGTTACTTAACAGGCTCTTGTGGCCACTAAAGCTCTCTCCTTTAAGCATGTTGTCCTAAAAGAAGGTATTTACTCTAATCCTCCCCTTGATCATAAATGCTCTAATTCAGTTTTCATTTATGACAATGTTCTTGTTAGTACTGATACACATGAGGTAGAAGGGGATATTAATGATGACCTATGTACCACTCTTAGTAATGAGGATAGAGACAGAATCAGGGAGCGTTGGGCTCTCTCCCTCATAGTTAAGGTGTATGGGAAAAAAGTTGGGTACCGTTTTCTTACCCAAAAATTAAAGAGTCTTTGGAAGATTCAGGCTCAGCCTTTGGTTGTAGACTTAGGTTTGGACTTTTTTCTGCTTAAATTCCACTCTGTCGAGGATCTTAATTGGGTCATTAATGGAGGTCCTTGGTTTTGGCGGGCCATTTCCTCATTTTCTTCAGTGGCGATTTGGGTAAGACTGCCTGAACTTCCTGTAGACTATTTCGATGAAGGTATCCTGAAGAAGATAGGCAGTAAGATTGGACTACCCCTGAAAATTGATGCAAATACTCTGTCAGGGGAGAGGGGTAAATACGCTAGAATGTGTGTGAAAATTAATTTAGATAAACCCCTTGCTAAATCAATTGTTATTGAAGGTACCAGACAACCAATCATATATGAAGGGATTGGGTCCCTATGCTTTCACTGTGGAAGAGTTGGGCATAAGGACGATATATGCCCGAAAAAAAATTACGCCGGAATCACCATATGTGGCGGCGTTTAGGGATGTGGAGGATAGTTATGGGCCTTGGATGGTGGTACAATCGAGAAAGACTAAGAAGGTTAGGAGCCAGTCAAATGGCATTAATGTGAAAGAGACCTTTCAGCCGAACAAAGGGGAGTTTGTCGAGGTCAACCATAGGCCTTTAAGAGCGGGAAACCAAAATGTTGATAAGGCTTTAAATTTATCTGAAGGAGTAAACCCCAAACTTCCCTCTTTGGTGAATGGGCTGCCTACCTAAGATAAAAAGAAGGCCACTGTTTTGCAACATGCCAGCCCAAAGACTAGATGGGCATTAAAAAACCTTGAAATGGGTCAATCCTCGAAGGGGCAGCCGGGTAGTTCAAATACTTTATCGGACCCTCCTTTTGAAAAAGCTGTTTCTTTTCCCAATTCTTGCTTAACGAGTAATCGAGAAATTGCCTCAAAGTCCACAGTTTCCTCTGGGGGGTAAACTGAATTTCGATCTCCAAAGTTTGAAATCCCAGAAAGATAAAATGGGTTCTACCAAGCTAGTGTCTCCATCTACCCTTGTTCCAACTTCAAAGTGCAACTCAGAATCCAAGGAAAATGAGGGGGAATCGCAGCAGAGGCAATCAGAACCGTTAGGATTTCCACATGTCACGGTGGATCCGTTAGAGATCGAACGGAGTTGTGAATCAACCGCTAAGCGAGCAATTGCAGGAGCCATCAGTCTCAGTCCCAGAGAGACAACCACCGCCATTGAATAGGTCACTGTCGCCGACGGGATCGACAAATCAGCCTTTTGTGTTCCAAGCGCAGCGACCTCAGCAACGGCAAGCACATCCGGGAACAGGAGAGGGAGGACCCATCAGAGATATTGAGACCAGTGTGGGAGGAAGTGGTGCCGGTGATTTTCAACCTTCAAGAGACTCCGGTGGAAATGCAATTGGACGCGACCCACTCCCTGGGAAGTCTTTGGTCAGATCCTCAGTGGGACATCCCCCTCTGGACTCTAACAATGCAGGCGAACTTCATGAGCTGTAGACCGTACAAGTACCTGTTGAAAGAAACGAGGAAGTGGCAGCTCGAGCATCAATCCACCCCATGGTAGGGCAAGTGCACGTTTACGCCAGGTGCTCGTGGATGCAAGGATTCGAAAATCTAATGCACAAGGTAGATCTGCAACCCAGGGAAACAGATCAAGGATGGATGGTGAGAAATCCTCCACCATGAAGGCCAAGAATGCCCAGCGACCCCCCACACCCATCAATGACGATTCTTCTGTGGAATTGTAGGGGGGTTCGTAACCCTGATTGTACTCGCACTGTCCTGGATTTAGTATGCCTATATGATCTTGATGTTCTGGTTTTAACTGAAACAAGGGCAAGGGTGAGAAATGCCCAAGGAATTTTGAGTCGTTTACCTTTTGATGGTGTGGCGGATGCTGATGTTATTGGGTACCAAGGGGGTATTTGGTTGCTGTGGCGTAGCAGTCGTGTTTCAGTTCAGATTGTCGGATCTACGGAGCAGGAAATCCACGCAGTGGTGAAGGTTAGTCGTTTTAATGTACAATTTTTATTTTCTTCTATCTATGCTAGCCCTAGATTGCATGAGAGGAAGATTCTTTGGAATAATCTGGCTACTGTTGCTAATAATTGTGTTTTGCCTTGGTTAATTGCTGGCGACTTTAATGAGGTCCTTAGTAGTTTGGATAAAAGGGGGGGTAGGCCTGTCTCTATTGCTAGAACTCGATTATTCCATGAGTATTTTAATGCTTGCTCCCTTTCGGAACTACCTGTCTCTGGCCCCAAATTAACTTGGTCAAATCATAGGGACTTTGCTCACTTAATTATGGAGCGTATCGACTTAGCATTTGCTAACGCTGATTGGAGATTACGTTTTCCCGAGACTTTAGTTAGGCACCTCTCTACTGGTCATTATGACCATTGCCCTATCTTAGTTGAGTTGTCGAATGATTCTAAAAGTCATGGTAGCAAGCCTTTTAGGTTCCAAAGTATGTGGCTGCAACATCCGGGGTGTGTGCCGTTTATCTCTTCCACCTGGAATATAGTGATCTGCCTCTTGCTAACTCCTTAGGGGTGCTGAGTGATTCCTTGTCTCTTTGGAATAAACATCAATTTGGGAATATCTTTAAACGTAAAAGGAGGGTTTTGGCTAGACTTGCTGGGGCAGATAAAGCTTTGGCAGTTTCACCATCCCAGTTTTTAATTGTTCTAAAAAAGACTCTTTCTTTAGAATACAAAGCAATTTTGAAAGAAGAAGAGGACTTGTCGGCTTTGAAATCTAGGGTGGATTGGTTTTGTGAGGGGGATAGAAACACCTGTTTCTTTCATACCTCAACTGTGGTCTTTAGGAGCTATAATAAAATCTTTAGGCTTCAGAATTCTGATGGTATTTGGGTGGAGGACCTGAATGGCATCAAAGGTATTGTTTTTTATCATTTTTTTGCTCGTTTTTCCACTGATCATGTATCAGACTTGCTGTCTTCCCCTAATGGCTCTGATAATTAGTGAGTTTGTCTGAAAATCAATGTAGTTGTCTTTTGAAGCCAATTGATAAGATTGAAATTAAAAAGGTGGTATGGTCCTTCAAGCCCTGTAAAGCCCTTGGGCCGAGTGGTTTCCACCCTTTCTTTTACCACCGTTGTTGGAATATTGTTGGGGAAAAGTTATGTTTTACGGTGGTGGACATTTTTAATAATGCTTGTATGCCTTATGCTCTTAATAAAACTCTTATTTCCCTGATCCCAAAAGTCCCAAACCCTTGTAAGATTGATCAATTCAGGCATATTAGCCTGTGTGACTTTCCTTACAAGGTTGTTACAAAGATTATGGTTGGTAGACTTCGACCATTTTTGGATAGCCTAATTTCGCCATATCAAGCCAGCTTAGTCCCAGGAAGGATGGCCAGGGATAATGCTAATATTGTGCAGGAAATGATTCATTCCTTTAATAGGAAGAAAGGTAAGGTGGGATGGATGGCTACTAAGCTCGACCTTGATAAGGCATATGACAGGTTGGAATGGGGATTTGTTAGAACTGTCCTTCATGCTTTTAAGTTCCCTACTCAGTGGATCAATTTGATAATGAGTTGTATTTCCTCATCCTCTATCTCTGTGCTTTTAAATGGTGTGGCCCTAGAGAGCTTTAACCCCTCAAGGGGTATTAGGCAAGGGGATCCTATGTCCCCTTACATTTTTATCCTCTACATGGAAATCCTTAGCTTAAATATTTAGAGGCTGTGGATAATGGTGATTGGAAACCTGTGAAAATTTCCAGGAGTAGTCCAGTTTTTTCGCATCTTATTTTTGCTGACGACATTTTCTTGTTTGGTCGAGCATATGAGTCCACAGCTGACTCAATGAAAAGTACTTTGCAGAATTTCTGTTTAGCCTCGAGTCAAAGAATTAACTTGGAGAAATCCAAAGTTTTCTTCTCTCATAATACATGTGGTGAGGATAGGAAAGCTGTCACTGACATCTTGGGTATTAGTGAAACTTCTAACTTAGGAAAGTATCTTGGATATGCTCTGCACCATACTATAGTGTCCAAAAATGATTATTCATTTATTTTGGACAAGCTAAAAGGGAAACTTGAGGGTTGAAAGCTAACCTGTTATCCTATGCTGCTAGATTGGTCCTCTGCAAGTCTACCTTAGAGTCCTTGCCCACGTAATTTATGCAAAATAGGTTGCTACATGTTTCAATTTGTAATGAGATTGATAAAACTTGTAGAAACTTCCATTGGAATGATTCTGATCAAAAGAATAAATTGCACCTGTTGAATTGGGAGATTGTGACTAAACCAAAATATTTAGGTGGGCTTGGTTGACACGGGAGTGTCCCATTCTCTCCAACATGATGTCTCGGATGAAGATGATTCATTTAGAGAAGCAAGCACCTTGCCATGTGAGCAGCTTGCTTTGATGACATGGCACGTTGGGTGGGACCTTGGATGCCACGGTGGAGACAAGCTAGCACCTCTCTAAGATGATGGCCATGTGGAAACAAGCACCTCTCTTTGTTTGACAAGTGTTGATGATCATCCATTCTCCATGTGACACCTTTCGGTCAACAAAGGAGGCTTAGAAAACCCTTGTATGAAGTTCTCCATTTTGGTTGGAAGATGATGGCAAGTTGTTCCACTTGGTGAGACTTCATCATTTTGTGCATGGAATTGATCAATTCGGCTACCTACAACCCGAATTGTTTTCACACCTTAATTGAGCTTAATTTGAGCTAATTCGGATAGTTAAGCTAAGCTCTTGTTTATGTTTACTTAAGCATGTTTTATTAGCATTAGTTAAGTGTGTTTAGTTGCTAATCCTAGTATATAAGCTACGGATGAAGCATTTTGCAACTTAGACTTGAATTTTGTAAAGTTTGAACTTTGTTCATGCTTTGTAACCTTGTCTAGGTTTGCATAAGCTTTCCTTTATCAATTTGAGTGGTGTAATATGTATCTCTTGTTGATTTGGGATTAATCGAAGCTTGTTCATCCATTGAATTTTTCTTGTGGTGAAATCTGTATCAAGTAGTGTTCTTTGGTGGTGAGTTTCAACCGGTTCTAAACTCTTGGTGGTGAATCTGTATCCTTGAGCCTATTGAACCCGTGTGCTTAATCTTGCAATTCCTTTGAGAGTTGCCTTAGTTTTCACCTAAACACTTCCCTAAACACTTACCCTTAGGATTGAAAGTGCTAATCTTTAAGCACTTTAAGCACAAATAGAATCGGGTACAAGTGAAAGCAACTCATTTTAAGGCCTTCTGAGCCATCCCCGTATCAAATTGGTATCAGAGCTTTGGTTGTGTGGAGATTCATCATGTCTCAACAAGGAAATTATGGGGGTAGAGTTGCACCTAATGAAACGGTTGAGAACCTTAGAGGTCTTGTGGAAACCCTTCGGGATAGACTTCATTTGATGGAAGAAAGGGAGAGACGCCGTGAGGAAAGTGAAGGGAGTTCTAGCTCTCACACTAGAAGAGGAGGCCGTGGTGGTGTCTCAAGTGCTAGCTCTAGTGAACCCATGCATCCGGATGATGTAAGAGCTCATTTGAGAAGACAACATCAACAACAAAGAAGAAATAATGTAGATGATGAAGTTGGTGATGTTAACCAACAAATACAAAGGGTAAGAGATGTTGGTACTTTTGGAAACTATGTTCATGCTTATACTCCCAAAGTTGAGATTCCTGAATTTGACGGGAGAGGGCAACCTGATGATTTTCTTCATTGGTTACACACGGTGGAAAGCATTTTTGAATATCAAGAAGTGTCCGAAAATAAGCAAGTAAAACTTGTTGCTATCAAGCTTAGAAAACATGCATCTTTGTGGTGGGAAAACTTATTGAAGCAAAGAGAAATGAGGGGCAAAGTTAAGATTCGGACATGGACTAGATGGTCCGAGAGTTTAAGAAGAAATTCTTGCCCGAGGACTACAAGCAAGATGTTTTCATTAAGCTTCAAAATTTGAAACAAGGTGCTATGAGTGTTTCAGACTATACAGCCGAGTTTGATTCTTTGATGATCAAAGCTAATATTAGTGAACCCGAGGAGCAAACAATTGCAAGGTACTTGGCTGGTTTGAGAGTTGACATTGCTAATGTTGTTTCTTTGCAGCTTTATTGGTCATTGAATGATGTTACTAAGTTGGCCTTGCGGGTTGAGAGGCAATTGAAGTCCAAATCAGTTATGAGGTTTGGAGGTAAGGATTTTAGCAAGGGAGCAACTTCAAAGTCTCCATTTGTGCCTAAACCGAAAGTTGATGAGAAGGACAAAGGCAAGAAAGGTGGTGATGATGCCGAGAGAGCTAAGTTGAGGCAAGAAAGAAAATGCTTCAAATGTTATGGTTTTGGGCATATGGCTGCAGATTGTCCAAATAGAAGAGTTATAACTCTTGTGGAGGAAAATGATGATGATAATGAGGAGGTTGAGGAAGTACCCGAGGAGGAGGAGGAGGAAGAACTCACCTATGCCGATCAAGAATAGTCCATTGTGGTGCAACAATGTTTGAAAGTGACTTAAGTGGTAGAGGGTGAAGATTGGAGAAGGAAAAATGTGTTCCATACTCGGTGTACATGCCAAGGGAAAGTGTGTATGGTTATCATTGATAGTAGGAGTTTTGAGAACTTAGCCTCGGTGGAAATGGTTGAGAAACTTGGTTTGAAGACCACTCCCCATCCCTCACCATACAAACTTAGTTGGTTGAAAGATGAATCAGACTTGAGGGTGACATTGAGATGTGTAGTAGCATTTTCTATTGGGAAGCACTATTCGGATGAGGTTGAGTGTGATGTTGTTCCCATGGATGCTTGTCACTTATTACTTGGAAGTCCATAGTTGTATGATAGACATGTTGTTTATGATGGCCGAGCTCACACTTACACTTTGAGAGTGAATGGCCGAAAGATCACTTTGGCTCCATTGAAGCCAAATATTGCTCCTACACCAAAGAGAGAAGCCTTGCTTTTGTCTAGAAAGGAGGAGCTTAGAGGTGAGCCTATTGCTTTTGCTTTGGTTGTATTTGATGAAAATGGTGATATGCAGGATTCGGATATGCACCCAAAATTGTTGCCATTGTTTGAGGAATATGGAGATGTGTTCCCGAATGATATTCCAGCTAGTTTGCCTCCCTTGAGAGACATCCAACACCAATTGATCTTATTCCAGGTTCGGTGTTGCCTAATAAACCAGCTTATAGAATGAGCCCTAAAAAGTATGAGGAGTTGCAAAGGCAAGTGGAGGACTTGTTGCAAAAAGGGTTGATCCGAGAGAGTTTAAGTCCTTGTGCAGTTCCTGCTTTTTTAGTACTAAAGAAAGATGGTTCATGGAGGATGTGTGTTGATAGCCGAGCCATTAACAAGATCACCATTGATTATAGATTCCCCATCCCACGGCTTGATGATTTGCTTGATCAACTACATGGGGCAAAGGTGTTTTCCAAGATTGATTTGAGGAGTGGATATCACCAGATTCGGATGAAGCCTTGAGATGAGTGGAAAACAGCTTTTAAAACTAGAGATGGCTTATATGAGTGGCTTGTGATGCCATTCGGGTTGTCCAATGCACCTAGCACATTCATGAGGTTTATGAACCATGTTCTCAAGCCATGTGTAGGTGAGTGTGTAGTTGTTTATTTTGATGATATTCTGGTTTATAGTCCTGATGAAGATTCTCATCTTATGCATTTGAGAAAAGTGTTTGATTTGTTGAGAAATGAGAAGCTTTATGCTAATGTGAAGAAATGTCATTTCTTCACTCATGAGGTTGCATTTTTAGGGTATATTGTTTCGGGTGATGGTGTCAAAATGGATAGTGGTAAAGTTGAAGCAATTCTGAATTGGCCTATTCCTAAGTCAATTCAAGAGATTCAGAGTTTTCATGGATTGGCATCATTTTATAGGAGGTTCATCAAGGGGTTTAGTACTATTGTTGCTCCTATCACCGAATGCCTCAAAAGCAAGAGATTTTGTTGGACTAAGGAAGCTCAAGCTAGCTCTGATGAGTTGAAGAAGAGAGTGACCGAAGCTCCAACTTTGAAACTGCCAGATTTTAATTCTCCATTTGAAGTAGAGTGTGATGTCTCGGATGTGGGCATAGGGGCTGTTTTGAGTCAAGGAAGACACCCCATTGCATTCTTTAGTGAGAAGTTGAATGAGTGCAAAAGGAAATACTCTACTTATGACAAGGAGTTCTATGCTTTGGTGAGAGCTCTTGATCATTGGTCCCAATACTTGCTGCCACAACCATTTGTGTTGTTCTCGGATCATGAGGCCTTGAAATTTATCAATCAACAACACAAGCTCAATCGGAGACATGCTAAATGGGTTGAGTTCTTGCAATCCTTTATATTTTCTATCAAACACAAGGCAGGAGCTCAAAATGTGGTAGCCGATGAACATAGTAGGAAGTTCACACTTCTTACTACTCTACAAGTGCAAGTTGTAGGATTTGAATCTATTAGGGCATTATATGAGCATGATGAGGACTTTGGAGATGCTTGGAGATCTTGTCATCATGGCCCTAGTAAGCTTTATTCTATTGTTGATGGTTATTTGTTTTATGCTAACAGATTGTGTATTCCTCGTTGTTCTTTGAGATTAGTCATTGTTGAGGAGGCTCACGGGGGTACCTTGAATGGGCACTTTGGAAGAACTAAAACTTTGTTCATGGTGCAACAAAACTACTATTGGTCGAGACTTGAGAGAGATGTTGCGAGGCATGTGTTATCATGTCGAGTTTGTCATTTGGCCAAGACAAGGAGTCAAAATAGTGGGCTGTACACTCCTTTGTCGATTCCAAATGCACCATGGGAAGATGTTAGCATGGATTTTGTGCTCGGGTTGCCTAGGACACAAAGGAACAAAGATTCTATCATGGTGGTGGTTGATAGATTTTCAAAGATGGCTCATTTTGTTCTTTGTAACAAAACTGATGATGCTAGTCACATTGCCGAATTGTATTTCAAGGAGGTGATGAGGTTACATGGTGTTCCTAGAAGTATTGTCTCGGATAGGGATGCAAAGTTCCTTAGCCATTTTTGGAGGACTATTTGGAGGAAGCTAGGGAGTACTTTGAAATTCAGTTCGGCCTATCATCCACAAACCGATGGCCAAACTGAAGTTACTAATAGGAGCTTGGGGAGCTTGTTGAGGAGTTATGTGGGGAAGAATATCAAGCAATGGGATTTGATTCTACCACAAATTGAGTTTGCCTACAATCGGTCATTTCACTCTTCCTTTGGGAGAACTTCATTTGAGGTAGTTTATGGCCTTAATCCTCTTACCCCTTTAGATTTAACTCCTTCTTGTTCTAGTGGGCAGTACAGTAGTGATGCGGATGCTAGAGCCAAGGAGATTAAGAGGCTCCATAGTGATGTCCGAGAGAAAATTGCACAACAAAACATCAAGTAGATGCAACAAACTAACAAGCACCGTAAGTTTGTTAAGCTTGATGTAGGTGACTTAGTATGGATTCATCTAAGGAAGGGGAGGTTCAATCAAGGTCAATTTGCAAAGTTGAAACCGAGAGTCGATGGTCCATTCAAGATTGTAGAGAAGATTGGTGACAATGCATTCAAGTTTGATTTGGTCGAGTATGGTGTGTCTCCTACCTTTAACATTTTTGATCTTGTTCCATATGTTCCAGGAGATACTTCATTGCTTTTTCAACCGGGGGAGAATGACACGGGAGTGTCCCATTCTCTCCAACATGATGTCTCGGATGAAGATGATGCATTTAGAGAAGCAAGCACCTTGCCATGTGAGCAGCTTGCTTTGATGACATGGCACGTTGGGTGGGACCTTGGATGCCACGGTGGAGACAAGCTAGCACCTCTCTAAGATGATGGCCATGTGGAAACAAGCACCTCTCTTTGTTTGACAAGTGTTGATGATCATCCATTCTCCATGTGACACCTTTCGGTCAACAAAGGAGGCTTGGAAAACCCTTGTATGAAGTTCTCCATTTTGGTTGGAAGATGATGGCAAGTTGTTCCACTTGGTGAGACTTCATCATTTTGTGCATGGAATTGATCAATTCGGCTACCTACAACTCGAATTGTTTTCACACCTTAATTGAGCTTAATTTGAGCTAATTCGGATAGTTAAGCTAAGCTCTTGTTTATGTTTACTTAAGCATGTTTTATTAGCATTAGTTAAGTGTGTTTAGTTGCTAATCCTAGTATATAAGCTACGGATGAAGCATTTTGCAACTTAGACTTGAATTTTGTAAAGTTTGAACTTTGTTCATGCTTTGTAACCTTGTCTAGGTTTGCATAAGCTTTCCTTTATCAATTTGAGTGGTGTAATCTGTATCTCTTGTTGATTTGGGATTAATCGAAGCTTGCTCATCCATTGAATTCTTCTTTGTGGTGAAATCTGTATCAAGTAGTGTTCTTTGGTGGTGAGTTTCAACCGGTTCTAAAATCTTGGTGGTGAATCTGTATCCTTGAGCCTATTGAACCCGTGTGCTTAATCTTGCAATTCCTTTGAGAGTTGCCTTAGTTTTCACCTAAACACTTACCCTTAGGATTGAAAGTGCTAATCTTTAAGCACTTTAAGCACAAATAGAATCGGGTACAACTGAAAGCAACTCATTTTAAGGCCTTTTGAGCCATCCCCGTATCATTGGTTTAAGGGATGCTAAGTCCCTCAACCAAGCAATTGTTGGTAAATTAGTCTGGAGTTTTGATAATAACAAAGACTCCCTTTGGGCTAAAACTCTCTCTGCTAAATATGGTCGGTCCAATAGTGGGAGTGGTTCTATTACTTGGAGGTCTATGTTTAAAGTTAGGAAGCTGGTTGATAAGGGCTTGAGCTCTATTATTGGTAATAGTAAAGATACTTGGTTCTGTTTTGACAACTGGACAAGGCTTGGCCCGATTAGGTCTATTATTGAGGGACCCTTGAATTTAGATGAAGATCTTTTGTTGGTTGCTGATTTTTTTAATAATAATAACGTTGTTTCCTTCCATTTCCCTCCCTTGTTTTGGCTGGCCTTCTTAAAAGTGCCCCGGCAACTGTCTAGCGACTGTAGTGATACGGTTTGTTGGCAGTTCTCAAGAAATGGAAAATACTCTATTAGTTCAGCCTTTAATCTTATTAGAGAACTACCCCAAGAGGATCTTTACCCCTCAAATTGGAGGTGGATTTGGAAGCTTAATGTGCTTCCTAAACTGCAATTCTTTTTATGGGAATGTGTTCATGGGATCCTTCCTACTAGGGAGTTGCTGGCGCATAGGGGAATGGATGGCCCTACACTTTGTGTCTTGTATAACAATAGCGCTAAAACCATTACTCACCTCTTCAAGGAATGCCCTTTCTCAGTTGGCATTTGGGACAAAATTGGTGTTAGTAGACCTGATATTGCCTTTGATCAGTGGATAAGGCATATTGTCTCGGAGAAGTCTGCCTACAGGGTTCATAGAATCCCGAGAGGTCTCCTTGTTACTCATATGCTTTGGGAAATTTGGAAAGCTAGAAACAATGTCATTTTTAAGGGTTCTTCCCTGAACCTTCTTTCCACTTTTGAGCTTGCTTCTTCCAAAGCTGTTGAGTTTTTTGTTGTTAATAGTAACACCAAAAGGGTGTCTATTGCCCCGATTATCCAGGTTTCTTGGAAACCTCCTGACTTTGATTGGTATAAACTCAACACTGATGGCTCCTCTCTAGGGAACCCGAGACTAGCTGGAGCTGGTTCTGTTATCCGGGACTATAATGGTAATTGGGTGAGAGGGTCCATTAGGCATTTGGGTACCTGTACAACCTTTTTAGCAGAGTTTTGGGCTCTTAGGGATGGTCTTCAACTGGCTGTCTATATGAACATTAGGAAGTTAGTCGTTGAAGTGGACTCCACTGCTGTGATTTCTACTTTAAATAGCTGCTGTCGTGATAATTTGTTTGTTATACTTATTGTCAATGATTGCAGGGCGCTTTTATGTACGCTGGAGGATGTGAAGATCCAGCATGTGTTTAGAGAGGGTAATGGAGTCACGGATGGATTGGCTAAACTAGCAAGCTTGTCAAGCTGCTTTTATTTGGAAGACTCCTTTTCTATTTTGTTATCTCCTCCTGTCTGCATTAATGACTTGTTGTTATTGGATGTTGCTGGGCATTTGTACTCTAGAACATTTTCTATTTAATGAAGTTTAGTTCGTTTCTGACCAAAAAAAAAATAGTAAATTACAAAAACGGGCAGTAGGAAAAGTAAGGGAGGAAATTCATCGAGAGCCTTTTTAGTCACCCGAAAAGTACGAAAGACCAAAAAAAGCCAAAAGGAGGCACCACATTAATCCTCAATTTGGCCTTTAAGTAATTTCCATAGTCACTAAAAATAATATATAGTATATATATAAGGGTCTTAAATTTTAATACATTCCCATAGGATTTTATAATGAAAATATAAAATTTAATTTAACTAGGCAAACAAGTAATAACATTAAAAACTGAAAAAGGATACGTGTAGATAAATCATAAGTGGGACACAAAAAATGGGGCATAGGAGTTTTATTCCGCAAGCTCTAACTAAAAACAAGAAAAAAACGCTTCAGCAATAAATTGAGAAACCAATAATTGAGAAGGGTTTTGTTTCTATTTTAGGGAGATGAAGCATATGTAAGCACTTCAACATGTCGCTTGAGAAGTTCATGTCCTAAACTTAGAGCAAACAGGGCAAACCAAAAGAAAGCCAAATAAATAGAAAAAAAAGTACATCCAAGATGAGAGATGATGGAAATAAATGCTAGCCAACACACCCACAGTCCCACATGCATATATAATGGTTGGATCCCAATATGTATATGTATATTATATACAATAATATTGCACATTGTAACATGACTAGTTGCCAATTAATCACAACTTTCATACAGCTTCGTATACTACTGATGATTAATTTTGCTATTGGACAAACTTAATTGATGATGATGGGAAACATCCTTCAATAAATTATGCTTGTGCCAATAATGTTAAGGTGATTCAGCAAAAAGTGATTAAGGTTTCCAACTCATAATAATAATAATAATAATAATAATAATATATTATATTATATAATAATAATAATAATACTAGCTAGTAGTAGTAGTAGGTGAAAGTATCAAATTAGTAAGCATTTGAATTTGAAATGATAAGTACTATAATGATAATAGCATGATGATCTGTCGGTTGAGTCATGAGTGATATATAGATGAAATTCCTTCACATTCGTTTCCACTTTTTCCCTCAATACCTTTAAGTTTTACTTATGGACCAAAGGACTAAAGTTTCATTTTTCCCCTTAAATTTTTAAATTTATAGGGTTTAGACGTTTTGTCCTTTGAATTTCAATTTTAGATATTTTACCCATTGAACTCTTAATTTGGGCCTCCGTTGCCCCTCCTAACAAACCGTTAATCACGTGAACCCACGTGACTAACGGCGCCATAACAGCGCTGACATGACATGCCACGTCAGATCAAACTTGGCCCGAATCCCAAACCCGCCCGAACCAAACCCACCTGAACCCAACCAAAAAAAAACCTCACCCGAAACCTAAATTAAACTCTTTATTTTTTCCCTACTCCTCTCTCTCTCTCTCTATCTCTCGTTTCTTCTCCTTCTTCCCTTAATTCTTTCTTCTCCTTGCCGCCATAATCAACATCCCAACACCTCAGAAAGCTTGTATGAGTTTTATTTTTGGATTAATATTTGATACACTAACAGTGTATTTACTCTATACACTGTCAGTTAATCACATTGTGCCACCTCATCTAAAAACAAATAAATAAATTTATAAGTTCTTAGAAATAAATACTAATAATTTTTTACCAAATGATCAAAATCATTTTCCATTTTACAACTCCCTCTCTCTGTCCCCATCTCCATCGGTCCTCCCTAATGCACAATTCTTGAAAGTTTTCAAGCCTTTTCCTCATATTTCATAAATAAAATACGATTTGTTTTGGGTGTTTTATACATGGCTTACTTGTTTGCTAAACCTTGACTATTATTATATCATCGTTCATCTCTTCCAATTTGCATCTCACCCTTCATCGGCTTTATAATTGGGAATTAAACATATCTGGTATTACTCGATATATGTTGTTTATATGAACAGAAAGTTTTGGGTTTTATTTTCATCAATTGAGGTAACATAGAAATTCAAGAAATATTGCGACAAATCCATCAATTGATTTAAATATTTCTCCATGCTTGAGGTAAAAGAAAGAGAGAGAATTTTAATTTTCCTTTTTAGTTTAACAGATTAATTTTGGGAGATGCAGGTAGGACATTAGAGAAGGTGAAAAACGTTTAAGGTAAAGGATTGGGGAAAAATAAATTCTTATCAAAATAAACATGAGAAAATATTATTTACGCTAAAGGGTCTAAAGATTTTAATTTTTATGATTTAATGAGGTGGCATATTGTCGTAAAATGACAGTGTATGGTACCAATACACTGTTAGTGGATCAAATATTAACCCTTTATTTTTTTATATGTTTTTTACCTTTCCAAAATCTATCAACCAACCCCTTCAAATTCGTCTTCAAATCCTCCCCACCGAAATCCCCAAATTTGAATCTCCAAATCCTCCCCTAGACTCTCTACAAAACCTATGGGGTTTTTTTTTCTCTTGGTTCGAATTTACATCTTCAAGAAGAAGAAGAACATCTTCAATTGCTTTATTGAATTTGTTCCTCTGTTTTTTGGGTTTTGATGTCGGTTTTGTTTCTAGTTTTTGTTTCCATTATACTGCCACAAATTTCTTTGTTTTTGCGATTTTGATGTTGATTTTATTCCTCTGTTGATCCTTGTAGCTGGGCTATAATGACTTGTTCTTCTGAAAATCTTATTGTTGGGCTGTTAGTTTCTCTCTTCTTCTTTCGTTTCTTGTTTAAATTAAAATGTTTGCTTCTGTTGAAAACAGTCTAAATTTAAGCTTAAAATGTTTTAAGTTGTTTTCAATGTTTATGGGTTTTTTAGGGGAGCTCCTAGTCCGTCTCTGTAACACAGCGTTTTTGTTTCTCTTTGTCTGAATTTTGAATTTACTTTTTCATGTTGTTTTGGTTCATATAAAAAAATGTCTTTTTCTAACTGAAGTTTTTAAGTTTCTTCAAGATGAATGCTCAGAATTAATAGTCTTATTTGTCTGTCAAGTTTTGGTTTCTTAATACTGCTTTCTTTTTCTTAATTATTGTCTATAGTTGTAGCTTTGAACTTAGAGATGTTGGCTATGGCTGTGGCAGCAAAGAAATAAGGAAGAAGAACAAAGAAGAAGAAACGCGAGAGAGAAGGGGGTAAAATAAAGAGATTAATTTAGGCTTCGGGTGGTGGTTTTTTTTTTTTCGGGTCGGGTGGGTATGGGTTAGGGTCAGGTGGGTTGAGAGGGGCCAATTGATCCGACGTGGCAGGCCACGTCAGCGCCGTTACAACACCGTTAGTCACGGACTACGGTCTGTTAGTAAAGGGGCAACGAGGCCCAAATTGAGAGTTTAGGGGACAAAATGTCCAAAATTGAATTTCAGGGGGCAAAACGTCTAAACGCTTACAAGTTCAAGGGGGGAAATGGTACTTTAGTCTGGACCAAAGTGCCAACTATAATTAATTATTTCAATTATTATATAAAAAATTACTTCTATTATGTTTTAAAACAAGAACAGTGCGTTTAAATTCATCCAATAATTTTGCACAATATCCTATATTTTTTAGAGTTTTTAACCAAACTATAGTGTTTTTAAAACTTTCTTTCCCAAAGTAATATAGTATAGTTTTAAAAGTATTCCCCAATCTATGGTGTTTCCAATTTCTTATAGTGTTAAAGTAGCTGATGAATAAGAATTGTTCATTGTTGCCTTTGCCTCTACTTGGTCTCCTTCCTCGGGCTCGGGATGATTTTGATGATGTTTCCATGGAAAATGTAGATCTTGAGATGAAATCTAATTGATTGAAATTCTAGCAATTTGCCTCATTGTCCAAGCCTCAAAGATGTTTATATCCCTCTTCTCGAAAATGTTTTAGCTTTTTACTTAACATATATTATAGTTTAAACTTAGGACATGAATATGGCAAAAAAAAAAATTCTTAGTGATAGGGGTTTCTTAGCCGTGGTGGCCAAGCCTAAAAGAAAGAGAAGAGGAAACTGAAGAAAGAGATGATAGAACAGAATCTTTCCAATTATTTCTTATGTTTTTCAATTTCTTGATACCACGACTATAAAGCCATAATCATCCTAGGATCACGAGCTAGCAATGATCCCATACAAACACATCTATGACAACAATTGAAAAGTTCATGACAGATAAAATATCTAGAGCAAAAATAATAATCTCATAATTCTATTCTAGTATAATAGAGCTATGCTCATAGTCCTTAGTCCAAACTAGTGTCACCGTGGGCCTCGAAGACTTTGGCCTGGTTGAGAGCCTATCACTTAGAACATGAAGTTAGAGAACAAAGCAAAGAGCTCCGTAAATATACAGGGAAAGATACAAAGCCATTATTTTGCTTGATTGAATTGACTTGTGACTTATGGATTAAATGGTTCTAAAATTTCCCGCGAGAATTCAAATGATATTACTCTTCAAAGAAAAAAAAACTTGTACGATTATATAATCAACAAAAAAAAAGTGATACAATTCTGTTAAGCCAATATAGGAGAGGGATTGGAAGGGATGAAGGAAGAACATAAAGAGAGGCATTTTTTTAGAATAACACAGTTTAATTTTGATTTTTATTAAATAAAAAGTTAGGATATAGTGATGATGTGGCAAAGGAACATATAAATCGGGAAATCTAAAAAATTCTTAATTTGAAAACACCAAAAGGCAACACTGCACCTGGTTATTTGAGATGTTCTTTAATCGCATATTAAATTTTTTTGGTAATTAACTCTTTTTTGGCCATTTTTCCTAAGGCTTTCTGTTTAGGCTTTGTTTTGTTAGTGGTGGGCCATTAATTCCACTACTAATTATACGTGTTGTCTTATTGTATATACGTGCTGTTTAGCTAGTGAAATTTTAACTGCTATATAAGTGTCCCCCTTCCCTTTTCTTCCTTCCACCCCTTCAGTCTGTGTGATTTTCTTTTTTATTCTCCAGTTTTGCTTGCTTCTTCTGTTTGTCACGCCTTTGTTTATGTCCTTTTGTGATATATTCCTGTGTTTTGTTTTGTTTAATGTATTGTAAAATGTGGCTGTCATTTTCTTCATTGCATGTTGTTCTTTTTGTCTTCATGTTTTCCTATTTTGCTTTTGTCCAGTCGTTTTGATGTCCTAAAACCTTTCAATTTTGTTAATTTCGGTTGTGTTTGTTGTCTTTGGCTAATAACTATGTCTCTTTTTTACTTTTTTATGTCGAGTGTGCAGTGTTTCTGTGATGAGTACTTCATTGGTTAGGCGGGCATGACTTCTTTCTCTTCTACACGTGTTCTTTTGATGCTTCATTTGTTTAGTTTGCTTTTGTTTTGGGTTGTTTTGTTATTATGTCTCTCGCACCCATCTTTTTTCCTTCGATTTGGTTTGCTACATTTGCGTTTTTGTGTTTTTAGGACCGTGTGGAGTTGACTCATTGCGCTTTGGGTCAGTTGAAACCAGTTATAAAGGCCTTCATTATTGTCAGGGCATCTCGCATGTGGGAGACTGTCTATGCAGGTTCTGATACGGCTGCAAGAACTGACTTCTTGTTTGTTTATGACGATGTGAGTAGACATATTCTCGCTTCTTTTATGTTTCTGGAGCTCTTATTTTCTACATGCATCTTTTGTAACCTGTTTGCTTTGTTTTTCCTTTTTTTCCCTGTTTGATGAAGGATTCTTCTATGCAAGCTGTGATTCCCAAGGGGGTTTATGTTGAACCCTGTTATTTTTGATGATAACAAAATAAACCCAAGTATGTTAGCTAATACATCTACTTAGTGTGCAGTGAAGTCTTTAACAGTAGAAAGGTTGAGCATTGTAGACTCCTAAAAAGAAAGCTTCATCGGTGACACTAATGTAGCCAGATGCTAGAAAGCTTTAGGCACACTGAAAGCTCAAAGTACCTAAGGAAATTCAGTTGAAGCCAAAGGCAGCGATTTCAGAATGCAAAGCTTAAGTTTGAAGATATATATTCAAGTCAGCATGCATGAAGATTATCCAAGTCAAGCCAAAATTTTGAAGCTAGAAGAAGACTGGAAGATATTAGTGGGATTAACGATCTGGAAATTAAAGCAACTAGCAGCTACAGGACAAACAGTACGGATGCGCTGAAGCGATCAACATCGTACGGACGTGCTAAAGTTGTCAACAGCTGACCCGACTAAAAGACAAGAAAAACGGGAAAATGGTTTGAATTCCAAACCAAACGGCTAGTTCGCTAGAGAGAAGTATAAATACTCAAATCTAATCATTTGAGTTTAAGTTTTGGAGCATCATTGAAGATCAAATCACTTACTCTCTCCAGAATTTCAAAAATCCCTAAAATCCAAGTCTTGCTCTCTTTACAGTTTATTCATTTAGCTTGGAAATTTGTAATAGCGATTAAAGTTTATACCTTTAGTTTGTTTTAGGCCTGATTGTGTGTATTCTGATCTGTTAGGATCGTTCTTACACTTTGATGCCTTTCTTTTTGTATTTATTCAAGTGCGGTTGTGCACTTGTGTTTGTTCAAGTGTGGGTTGTGCACTTGGGATTGTTTTGAGTGTGGGTTCGCACTCGTGTCAAAAGCTTTGGGATTGTAAAAGATGTTGTGAAGACCAGATTAACTTCACTGTTTAGTGGATTTGAAAATCCTTGGTGTGTGGTATCCAAGGTAGATGACGTAGGTGTGAAAGGTCGAACCTCTAAGAGGAGCACTTAGAGAAGTGTGTGAGTTTGCTGCCTTTATATCTCAAATTGAGCCAAAAGCATTTGAAGATGCTGACAAAGAAGAAAGCCGGATGATTGCAATGCAAGAAGAGCTAAATCAGTTCGAAAGAAACAAGGTGTGGACATTAGTGCCACCACCAGCAGATCATCCTGTTGTAGGCACAAAGTGGGTATTTAGGAACAAGCTCGATGAGAATGGCAGAGTTGTCAGGAACAACGCCGGATTAGTAGCAAAAGGTTACAATCAAGAAGAAGGAATTGATTATGATGAGACTTTTGCGCATGTGGCAAGACTCAAAGCAATCAGACTCCATCTTGCCTTTGCATGCTACATGGTTTTCAAGTTTTATTAATGGATGTGAAGAGTGCCATCCTCAATGGTCACATTCAGGAAGAAGTATATGTGTAGGGCTGTCCATCGGTCGGGTTCGGTCCTTTCGGGTCGGTTCCATTCTAAAATCGAGGAAACCGAGGGATATATTTTGGGACCGAGCACCGACCCGACCTTGGTAGGAACCGAGGGTATCGACTTTGTCGGTTTCGGTGCAGTCGGTCGGGTTAGTCGATTTCGAGACTAACACTTAATTTTCTTTTCCCAATTTTCTACATACAATTATGAACACAGAAACCAATCTTTAAAAGAGGATTGAGAGGATCATGAATCATGATATATACATATACTTCTATGTTTCTTATGATCAGAATAAGAAAATCCACAAGCTTTTGGGGACTAATTGCAGTTAAAATACATTATAACTCACTCTGCAGACAAATAATCTATTCAATTAGTGTCCAAGCTATCATGAAAATGACATCTTAGGTCTTTCAATTGGAAGCTTCTCCATTGCAAATGCCAAATCCAGGCCGGCTAGACTTTAGAGGCAGAGTCATCTTCTCCCTTGACCTCTCCATCTTCAAGCTTAATCTCCCATAAACAATTAACAACCTTGATAATCAGTCCATACTAATCTAATAAATAAACATCAAATTCAAAAAAAAAAAAACCCATCACTATCCTTGAAAAATAAACAAAACCCAGATATGCAAATAAATCAAATTATCCTTGAAAAATAAACAAAACCCAGATCTGCAAATAAATCAACAACCAAAAAAAAACACTTACAATTGATAAACCAAGTTCGCATCAAAGAGAAGAAGAAAAAATGGGTATATTTCTAGATCTTCTTCTTCTTTAGAATCACTCTTCTTCCCTTCCCTTCCCTTCCCTTCCCTTTCCTTTGTCTTCTCATTCCTTCCCTTTGTCTTCTGCTTTGACTTTGAGTTTTAGGTTTTCGAATTGGGGAAACTTTCAAGTTTCAAATCAGAAAATAAATGGAGGAAAGAAGGAACCAAAGGATTTGAAAGATGAAGAAGACATGGCTCCAAATCGGAGATGAAGAAGACAGAGATAAGCTTTAAACCGCCGGAAAAGAAGAAGAACACGGTGAGAGAGGGAGAGAAGAAATGGCTATAGGGTTGAGAGAAAAAATGAGGGTGAGGGATATTTATATTTAGGTTAAATTTTAATATAAATATTAAATATTTATTTGTATATATATATATATATACAACATGTGATATATATCTGATATAATTATTATTATATATATAATATATACAAATTTTTTATTCATTATTTATTCGGGTTCTCGGTTCGGTTCGATTCTCTAGATCGGGAACCGATCCTTGACCGAAACACCGAAGACACATTCGGTTTGCACCGAAAAACCTGAGAGAATCGCGTAAACTGACTTGATTCACCCGAAGCCGAATAATTTGGTCGGGTTACTCGGTTTGGCTCAGTTCTTGACATCCCTATATATGTGGAACAACCACCTGGTTTTGAAGACAGCAAACATCTTGACTATGTGTACAGACTTCACAAAGCTCTTTATGGACTCAAGCAAGCACCCCGGGCATGGTATGAAAGGTTATCTAAATTTCTCCTGGACAAAGGGTTCACAAGGGGAAGTATAGAAACCACTCTCTTTATTAAGAAGAAAAAATCTGATTTCCTTATTGTTCAAATCTATGTTGATGATATTATCTTTGGTGTCACTAATGAAAGTTTGTGTAAGTATTTTGCCAAAGAAATGTAGGGAGAATTCGAGATGAGCATGATGGGAGAACTCAACTTCTTCCTAGGACTTCAAATCAAACAATGCTCTGACAGTATCTTCATTAGTCAGTCCAAATACACTACGGAAATGTTAAAGAAATTTGGCATGGAGGACTGCAAACCAATGAAGACACCAATGACCACTGGTACTAAATTAGATTCTGATGAGAAAGGTAAGGTAGTTGATCAAAAACTCTATCGAGGTATGATTGGCTCCCTTCTCTATCTCTCTGCTAGTAGGCCTGATATACTCTTTAGTGTTTGTCTTTGTGCTCGTTTTCAATCTTATCCAAAGGAATCTCACCTGATTGCTGTAAAGAGAATCTTCATGTATCTTAATGGAACCACTGGCTTAGGCCTATGGTATCCAAAAAGATCCTTGTTAGATCTTGCAGGTTATTCTGATGCTGATTTTGCAGGTAGTAGAACAGATAGAAAAAGCACTAGTGGCACTTGTCAGTTTCTTGGACAAATGCTAGTGTCATGGTCGAGCAAAAAGCAAAACTCAGTAGCATTGTCAACTGCTGAAGCTGAGTACATAGCTGCTGGAAGTTGCTGTGCCCAATTGATATGGATCTTGCATCAACTTCGAGATTTTGGAATCACCATGATGGAGGTGCCACTTTACTGTGACAACACTAGTGCGATCAATATCACCAAGAATCCTGTACAGCATTCACGAACCAAGCACATTGAGATTGGACATCACTTCATCCATGATCATGTGCAAAAAGGCCACATCAAAATTGAGTTTATTAGTACCCTTAAACAACTTGCTGATATCTTTACTAAACCTCTTTGTGATGAGCATTTTAGTAGAGTTAGGCATGAGCTTGACATGATAGATTCTAGTAACATTTGATTAATTGCTTCATTCATTAGTTTATTATTGTCTTTAACTGTACATACATACATGCATACACATACACGAAAACGTGTCAGATTTTTGCCCTTTGACACACATTTTTTATTTTCCCGCTTTCCGTGCCTGATGCGTCCTTTCGTGTTAGTATACTTTTTGAATTTCAAAAGTTTGTTTTATCCTTATTGGGTAAAGTCACTTCAAAATCCAAAAGGATTCACTTACTCCTTCTTCATCCCGAAAAACTCTTTCTTTTTCCAAAGATTTTTCATTTATTTAATCTCTTCTTAATTTCTTTTAGAAACCCTAATCCTCTCTCTCTTTCTCTCTCATCCTCTCAAAAATTTGTTTTCTCTCATACTTTCATTCACCCTCAAATCTTCTCTTTTATTCACCTGTTGAGAAATAATGGCAAAAGGAGAAACATCTAAAACGAAGAGACATCTAAAGCGAAGAGAAAGCTCTTTGAGCTTGAAGTCATCGAAGAAGAAGAGATTGCAGTACCAGTGAAGCGAGCAAAGAGCAGTTCTGAGAAGAAAGGAAGCTTTGATGGCGCCAGGATGGTGTTTCCAAAGCTCCCCAAAGCAAGTAAAATTGTAGTTCGGCTGAAGACAGTGGCTTTACGCAAAAGGTATGATGAAATTACTGAATTTCAGATTATGGCCGCAAAGTTAATAGATTGGGAAACTTTTCTATGAGATGATACTTATGGTAGAATTGAGGAAAACTTTAAGAGAATGAACATGTCAGGAATTGCTAATTATGAGTTTACCAAAGTGAGCCCTTCTTTAGTTAAAGAATTTTTTGTTGGAGTTGCTAAGTCTGCTGATGCTATAGAATCAGAAGATGCTAAGGCTAAGTTTCTTGATAAGAATCTGATAGTCTGTGTCAATGGACAAGAGATGGTCCTTACTCCCAAGTCCTTGGGAAAATACTTGAATATTGACTACAAGGTTGAAGAATATTTTGATGTGTCATTTGAAAAGAATGCCGCTTGGAGGCAAATTTCTGGTAATGATGAGGACTTGCCTGAAAATTCAAGGGCAAGATTTATCAGAAATTGCTATGTGAAAATGATCCATTAGTTTATTGGCTGCACCATCAAATATAAGAAAAGTAGCGTAGGATATGTGAGCAATCATGATGTATGCCTGCTATGGAAGATCTTCAACTGTGAAAGAGTCAATTTAGCAAGAATTCTCATTAAAGGCATGAAGGAAATGGCCAACAAGAAGAAAAAGATGATACGTAGTTTTGGCCACATCATTACAGGCTATGTGAAACAGCACCTTAGTGCTGATGACTTTAAGCCTTATGAGAAAGACTTAGTTGAAGGCTACGTGAAGTTCTCAAAAGAGACTATTGATAGGTTCATTAAGAACACTATCAAGGAACAACAATTGATGGAAACTATTGCCAGAATATTGCAATGGAAATAAAGAAAGGTGAAGAAGCTGTTATGAACAAGATAAACAATCTAGCAGAAGATATGAAAGTTGACATTATAGGCTTGACTGAAGCAATTGCAAAGATGAGTGGATTTATGGGAACTTTGGCTGGAAACACTGAAGTATTGTGTGTGAAGTTCATTAATGACATGAATCTAATCATGTCTAATCATGAACAACTGGAGCAGTGTTACAAGGAGTTGGCAACTGCTTATTTGAATAGAGAAGTCAGAGAAACTATTGTGGGAGAAACAATGGAAGCATTTAAGAAAAGAGATGAAGAACTCAGAAAGATGGGCAAGATTTCGAAAGATAAGTGGGATGCTCAAATGAAAGCTTATGGGTTCATACCAGCTGAACATGCAGAACAGACAGAGGAGGCAGAAGAAAGTTTGGAGGAGGCTAAGCAACAAAAGAAAAAGAATGAGCAGGAGAAGAAAGCCAAGGAAGCTAGTAACATTGAGAAATCTGCAGAAAAGAAGAAGCAAGCTATCATCCATCTGATAGCTCTAATGAAAGATGATGAGAAAGTTGAAGAAGAAAAAGTTGAGGAAGAAAGGCAAACAGAAGAGAAAGAAGCCACTAATGCAAAAAAGCAGGAACAAGAGGCTACAAAGAAGAAGGAAGCTGATGAGACTATTAAGGGAACAATTGATGACATTGATGCCATGCTGATTGATGAATTGTCTGCTGAAGATGCGAACAAAGCAAAGGAAAAGGAGGAACTTGCTATGGAAATCTACAAAGGTGTTCAAGTTACTCCTAAAACGGGATCTCGTAAAGGAGGTGTTAAGAAGAAAGCTGTCACATCAAGCAAGATTGCAGGAACTGGCAAAGTGACTAGATCAAGAGTAGCCAAGGAGGCTGATATAGTTGCAACTACTCCTAGTCCCTATGGAAGCATATCAAAATCAGAGTCATCACAGCAAAAGTCTACTCCCAAAGCCATCATTCCCTCAAGCAGCTCTGAAGAAGAAGTTGAAGAAACTGAGGATTAGAGTGCATTAGCTGTAATTTTTTTTTTATTCTCTATATGCATCCTGAACATTTCATGCATTTCATATGCATTTTAAATTCTGTATTTATTTAGTTTGTATTTTGGCACCTGCTGAGTGCCTTGGATATTCTGGATATTTACTTTGAGGCATGTGGATGTCTCTTATCTATTTTATGTTTTCTGAACTATTTTTAGTATGTGTATATTTTCTCTCTAACAATTTCTTGTAGGAACTTTGAACCTTTTTTGCTTATGACAAAAAGGGGGAGAAGTATTGTGAATTGAGCTTATTGAATATCTATTTTATATATGTTGTGGTATATAACGTTTTCATCTAAGTGTGTATTCAGCATCAAACACCAGCATGCTTAAAGGTAACTTTGGCATGCTTGGATGGGGTCGATGGGGAAGATGAATTGACTAACTCAGGGGGAGTTTAAAGACTTCAATGGTATATCTTTCGTAAACCCCTCTTTATTTGGCTGAACTTAACTATATATATATATATATATATATATATATTAATGCCACTATTGGGATTTTCTGGAAATTTCTAGTTCTTATCTTACGTATATGTTTAGTATTCTCCAACTTTATTCTGGATTTGACTTATAATGCTCTGATATAGACTTGATATATTGCTCCGATTGATTCTGAATTTAGATGGCATAAATTTAGGGGGAGTTCTATCTTACTATGTTAATTCCCTATATTCTGTTAGCTATTTCTCTCAATTCAGAGTTAGTTTTGTCATCATCAAAAAAGGGGGAGATTGTTGAACCCTGTTGTTTTTAATGATAACAAAATAAACCTAAGTATGTTAGCTAATACATCTACTTAGTGTGTAGTGAAGTCTTTAACAGTAGAAAGGTTGAGCATTGTAGACTCCTGAAAAGAAAGCTTCATTGGTGACACTAATGTAGCCAGATGCTATAAAGCTTTAGGCACATTGAAAGCTCAAAATACCTAAGGAAATTCAGTTGAAGCCAAAGACAGCGATTTTAGAATGCAAAGCTCTAGTTTGAAGATATATATTCAAGTTAGCATGCATGAAGATCATCCAAGTCAAGCCAAATTTTTGAAGCTAAAAGAAGACTGGAATATATTAGTGGGATTAACGATCTGGAGATTAAAACAACTAGCAGCTACAGGACAAACAGTACGAATGCGCTAAAGCGATCAACGTCGTACGGACGCGCTAGAGTTGTCAACAGCTGGGGCGACTAAAAGACAAGAAAAACGGGAAAATGGTTTGAATTCCAAACCAAACGGCTAGTTCGCTAGAGAAGTATAAATACTCAAATCTAACCGTTTGAGTTTAAGTTTTGGAGCATCATTGAAGATCAAATCA
Organism: Corchorus olitorius; assembly: GCA_001974825.2. Taxonomy (NCBI): domain Eukaryota; kingdom Viridiplantae; phylum Streptophyta; class Magnoliopsida; order Malvales; family Malvaceae; genus Corchorus; species Corchorus olitorius. The sequence goes on from AWUE01024294.1 coordinate 28,076, forward strand.
CTTACTCTCTCCAGAATTTCAAAAATCCCTAAAATCCAAGTCTTGCTCTCTTTACAGTTTATTCATTTAGCTTGGAAATTTGTAATAGCGCTTAAAGTTTATACCTTTAGTTTGTTTTAGACCTGATTGTGTGTATTCTGATCTGTTAGGATCGTTCTTACACTTTGATACCTTTCTTTTTGTATTGGTTTAAGTGCAGGTTATGCACTTGTGTTTGTTCAAGTGTGGGTTGTGCACTTGGGATTGTTTTGAGTGTGGGTTTGCACTCGTGTCAAAGCTTTGGGTTTGAAGCTTTGGGATTGTAAAAGGTGTTGTGAATACCAGATTAACTTCACTGTTTAGTGGATTTGAAAATCCTTGGTGTGTGGTATCTAAGGTAGAGGACGTAGGTGTGAAATGTCGAACCTCTATAAATCATTGTGTCTTTAATCTTCCATTCTCCTCTTCATCGTTCCAATTTTATCTTGTCACAATCTTTTATATTTCCACTATTCAGTTGTTAACGTCTTTATTAATCTCCTTTCTACTTTCGCTTTGTTTCATTTGCTGTTTATTACTCTGCTTTGCATTAGTGACTTTAATAGCTTACTCTGAACTAGTGTCTTTAACACATTTTACAGTGAGTTCAAAATTTTGATAAAGTGCTATTCACCCCTCTCTAGCACATCTAAGTGGACCAACAGTTTCCCATTGGTTTGTTGGGAAGATAACTGAGGGTGGTCTGTATAAAATTGTCAGGTTTGAGATGGTTGAGTGTAAGCTATCTTATGTGGTTTTTCCTTCCACTTATGTTATTTATTTTAGTAGCTCAACTCATGTGGAAGAAGTTGTTGAGTTTGTTCATACGTATCCAAGGTATTTTTTCATTTTTCAAGCTTTGAGGAGATTGGTGGAAAGAACGACCAAGAATATAATGGTATAGATATCTGTAGAGTATTTGTAGAGTTCATCAGCTACAAAGATATACATTGATATTGATATTCCTGAGGTTGGTCATGTAAGGGAGAGGTATGACCTTTCTGTTTGCTTTTGGATTCTGCTCTATACTTCATTTGTTGATTATGTTGATATTTTCCACAGATTTGAAGGGAAGATTATGCCGGGCAGGCTTTTAAGGGAGGGTGATGTAGGGAATGCTCAACCACCTATTCCGCAATGGATGTTGCAATAGAAGAGCTGCTTTATCTGTCATTTGGCCAATTAAGGGATGGTTTTTGGTGTGAGTGAGTTGTGTATTCTCATTGTTATGTGACAAAAATTCTCAAGTGGTTTGGTTTTTTTTTGTTTCTTTGTTTGCAGGGGAAGAGGTTCACGGTTATATTGAGGATTGTTGGTATTGATATGAGGAATGGTTGGTTTCAAAAATCAAGTCCAAAGTGTCGTGTGAAGCTTGGACAATATGTTTGTTTGTGATTAGGATGGTCGAGTGTCTCCTGAATTTGTGTGAGTGTTTTATCTATGTACTGTGATTAAATGATATGTCTTGATAGCTATATTTCTGCCGCTTGTCCTCACATTGATTTTGTATTTGTGTCTAGCATGCAACTAAATTTGTTGATAGCAGATGAGAGTGGTAGGATTGAAGTTACAATGTTTGGCAAGCTTGCTGAGGAATTAGTTAGGATCCAGTTGACAAGAATTGTAGCAAGTCAATGTCTTGACGAGAACAAGCTACCCCTTGTGGGAAAGGATCCTTCAAATGATGGAACTGAGTATATTTGTATATTGGGTGTCACGGATCAGATTGCTAGGAGGGGCTTCCTTCGGTATAAGGTGTAGTCTTGCAACAGTTTGAATGATGGGAATGTGGCAATGCCACTGCAACTGATGTGGTTCAGACCTTAATTGGGCTAGATGTGTCAAATAGAGATGTAATGAAAGGAAAGACAATTGCTGCCAGTTCTCCAGAACATCCCCAGGATAAGTCTTTGTGTGTAACCATACAAACTGCAGAAAAACAATGCCAGAAAAGAGAAGGTACCAATCCTGTTGAGACTCCTGATTCTCCATCGAACATCAGGTCACTTAGTGTTCTCCTTAGAAAAATTAGGCTAGGCTATTTATCAGGTGCTTTCTGAGTGGATTGAGCTTTGTTTCTGTTATAACATTTTATTCTTTGTTTTGTAGCTTGATGAAGGTGTTGCAGAGAAGGGCTCGATTGATTCTCTTGAAGGCTATGCTACTCTCTGATCTGGTCTTGGTCTGCACTGCTTAGTTTTTTTTTTGTGTGATAGTGGTTGGGGTACTTCAGCTTTTTTGGTGCTTCGTGCAAGGTTATGATTGCGCTTAATGAAAGGCAACAGAGTTGTTTTTAGTTTGTATATGATGCAATATGTTAATACAATGGTGTTATGTAGAAGGGTTTCATCTTAGAGAGCTGGATATCTATCATGAGCTAATCTGATAGTTATCTGATAAATCTGCTGTCTTTTTGGGAGCATTGCATGTTGCTTTAATGTTGAATTTGTATATGTAGCAGCAAGAAATTGCATCTCCGCTAGTTTGTGGAAAAGAATTTCGGTTAAAGTATATATTATGGAAACTAACAACTCTTTTCCTAATATTTTTGCTTTTTCTTTCCTTTGAATATCTTGGTTCCTCTGTTCTTTGTTATATATTGACATTAATTGTTAACAACATTTTCCTCTAAATTTCATCATATGTTGACCTTATCTATGGCGTCAACTTTTTATATTTTTTTATGGTTAATATGGTTGAACCATGTACTATGTGCAATCTCAGTCAACCAGAACAATAAAAGTTAATCCAAATATTAGACTAGCTTGAAGGAAATTGACTTCCACATCATCTATGATGCATTATTAAGTAGGCCTTTTTGGAATGAAAATATTACTTACCTTCAACAACGTGAACGAATGCATACATTTTTCAAGGGAATTCAGTAATACATTTTCTACAATGTTATAATTCTTGGCATCTCATGGCCACACTTAATAGATGGAGATATTATTACTTACAACATTGTGTGACTATGAGTGGCGTTGAATTAATGGACTTTAATAAGCACTTAAATCTTATGTGAGGATTATAGTGACTATATTTGGTGTTATTTTTTATTACATCATATTATCTTCAGAATTCAACTTTGCGGTTACTAATCTCATGGCTTGACACCTAATCATGATTATGCCCCATGTTGTCTAATTGAAGACCACGTTTCATGTAGTCTATAATTGAATGTAGTGACTGTGTTTCTTTTGTGTTGTTTAGGCTATAAAGTATGTTGCATTTAATGCTAAGTGGTAGTGGGTTTGATTCCACTAAACTTCTATAATTGTTTGTTACCATCGTCTTCTTCATTAATGTTAGCTTGGTTTTCCTTCTCTCATTGTCAGGTTTTTTATATGGAGTATGTGAAGAATTTAGCGAGTTCAAAGTTTGTATAGTTTCCTTAATATATCAATCATGAGAGTGTCCTTTTAATCACAACAATATGACTTCTTTGTTGGTGTGTGATCTGTCACATAAGACATGCATTGTTTCTATTCTTTTGTTCATGTTGTCATCTGGTGGGAATCACGATCCTTTTCTCAATAAATTTGTCATCTTTAATTCCCTCGGACATCACAGATAATTATTCTTCCATTTTATGCATTGTATTCTTCTATGGCATCTTTAGTCGACTACATCTTATTGTATAGTATATTGATGGTGAATGTGACATTTTCTGATCTTTCATTGTGTTATAGGTCATGGTTTTTCTGTAAATTTCCTTATTTCTCCATTATATCTAAACATTTTACCTTGGTATTCCTGAGAAATGCATTTTTGTGTTAAATTGTGCAGCCAATAGATTTAAGTGGTTAGTTTCGTTAGCAATGGCACGGCCTCCATTTTTCATAGAGTTGTGAATGTTTTGCCTGTTGTAAATTCTATACAGCCCAGAGCAAATAGATCAAGGAGACGTTTTAGACTCCTTCACAGGCGTAATATGCGTTGAATGGGTGCTTAGATTGATAATGATCCACAGTCGAGACCAAATCAAATAATTGTAACTTCGATTGTATACATGGGATGGTGAGTTAAGGACTGTTAACTGCTTTTCCCTCCATGTGCGAGGCTTATCTAAAAGGATGACTTCAGATTCTATGAGTATATGTGATTATGTTTGTTCAGATTCTGGACAAGAATCATGCTCTGGTCACATGAGCTTTGATTCTGATGATCAGGGTGAGCGTAGGAATTTTTTTGTGACATTTTCAATTTATTATCCACTTTCAGTGTATATTTATAGTCAAAATTGACATTGCAGGTATAGATCTTGGTCATTCTTCACTGTTCCTCGTGCAAAATTTGGATGAGCACATTAGATACATTTGCCATTTTCTACAGGTGAAATTCATCTTAGTGTATATATATCTATATCTATATACTATATAAGTCTAAACTTCAAAACCATTGATTTGAAATATCTAAAATAACCTTTTTAATTTTAAAAGTTTAGTATTCATTTAAAGGGTAAACATGTATTTATCAAATTAAACTTTTAAGGTTTAATATGTAATTTCATTTATCAATTAAATTAAATATATTATTATATTAAAATTTATAATTTCTTTTACTGCACCCTTATTTCAATTAATTTTTAATTCCTATGTAATATATATAATAACTAAAATACTTACATTAATTAAATGTAATACTATAATAACTGAAATACTTATATTAATTAAATTCTTAGGTATTTTTTTTAATTCAAATTCTTAGGTATTTGTGCAAACGTATTGACTAAAAAGAAATATTGTTTCCTTAATAATAAATAAATTGGATCTTTAATATCTTTTATAATTTTGAAATTTTGTTTGACATTGATCTAATTTAATAAATTAACTACTAATGTTCAACTAATTTTTTTTGGTATAGTTCTATATATATAATAGTAATGTGTTGTATCTTATTCACTACAACTTTTTTAGTAATCTTAGACTTAAAAAATTAATAACATTCACCATTGATAAATAAATCGGATCTTTAATATCTTTTATAATTTTGAAATTTTGTTTGACATTGATCTAAATTAATTTAATAATTCAACCACTAATGTTCAACTAATTTTTTTTGGTATAGTTTAATATATAATAATAATGTGTTGTATCTTATTCACTACAACTTTGTTAGTAATCTTAGATTTAAAAGAATTAATAACATTCACCAATGATAAAGTTATTAAGCATGTAATGTTGCTACATTTCTTGATATAATACTATAGTTTAGCTTTCTAATTAGTAAGCATAAATGAGAAATTTGATAACCAAAATTGCTAAGAATGTAAGGTTATTAAATTAGTTGAAAGTAGTATAATGCCTTTTTAATGATCATTATAGTTTTTTTTTTGTAACCTTAAATAAGATCATTACCTTTTTTGCTATGTTATTTTAGATCACATTGATTCATTCATTA
>AWUE01024295.1:0-13443 GCA_001974825.2 Corchorus olitorius
AATTTTTATTGATAGCATCGTAGCCTTTTTTTAATAACCCTCTAAAGGTTTTTTTTTGGGGGTTACTTATGNAAGAAAAATCAGTATTAATTACTTACTAAAGATGTAAGATATCAATTAAGAACAATAATTAAGGTTGTTAAATTTGTTGATAGCCATCAATGTCCTCTGGTCCTAAAAACGTCTTTTTTTAGGCATCTAATAAAAAACATGTCACTCGATTAAGCCTCGGTCCGGAAACGTCTTTTTTTATGCATCTAATAAAGAACATGTCACTTGATATTTGATTAATAATACTATCTATGTAACAACACTGGATTAATTCTAACTAAATTTATCTAATTAAACATAAAAGTAATAATAAAATACAATAGATGTAACATAAAATCAAGAAAAAAGATTGTAAATTTCTTTACAACTTTGCTTTAATTGATGTTAAAATATTTCGAAAGATTTAATTTGAGGTGAAAACGAATTAATTTTGCAAACGAATATGAAATCTAAAAATAGAAAAAGAAAGAAAAATCGAGCTTTCTATATTCCAAAAATGATACTTGCTGCATTCAATTAAAAATAAAAAGCTGATTCTCATCCATTTCAAGAGCTTCATAGTTTGAAATTTTAGATAAGTTTCAATTGTTAAACCAATAAATTTTCCTACGTATCATGAATATTGGTGAGAAGTTCTTCAAAAAGGGTTTAGAAGAGAAAGAAAATAAGATGAAAAGAGGAAGGAAACAACCTTAAAAGTATTTATTATTCCCTCCCCATTATGGATTAATTAGGATTAAGTGATTTTAATGGGATTTTTTCTGTACAAGTTAGAATATAGTAGTAGCATTCAAAACTTATTTGATAGCGAACATTATAGTTATTTTGATATAATCTTAAATAGTTTTAAGTAAGAAAATTCATAACCTTTTTTTTATATATATAAAGTTACTAAAATCATCCAAGAGCGCAATTAGGTTTGTAGAGCATTATAGCTATTTTAATACCTTTTATAATTTTTTAGTAATTTTAGATTACAAGATTAATAACATTCATAATTGACGAAAATTATTAAAAGTAATAAAAAGATAAGGTTACTGAATTTGTTGATAGGACTATAGCTTCTTCGTTTTTTTTTTTATAATCTTCGCAACTTTTTTTACTAATCTTAGATATGAAAATTATATTCCTCATTACATTGATAAAATGCAACTAAATTTATTAAAGATGTTAGGTTACTAAATTACCTTATACTATAAAAATTTTTATAACCTTTATAACTTTTTTAACAACCTTAAAGAAAAACATTGGCAAATGCCATTATTGATAAAAGGCTACTAAAATTACTAACAGTATAAGGTTAATTACTGAATTTATTGATAACATTCAAAAACCTTTGATAACTTAAATAGCTTTTTAATAAACATTTGATGAGGAAATTGATAATCTTATTCTTATTCTTTTTTTTTTTTTGCATCAGAAATCGATAACTTTCTTAATTGATTAATGTTTAACTTTCGTTCTTAATAGCCCTGTAGTTTTTTTAGTAAATTCAAATAAGAAAATTGATAACCTTCCTTCATTATTGAAGATAACCATAATTGTATAATAATTTAAGTTTTTTTTTGTTCGTTCAATGAGATTAATTATTTCAAATCTCTGTAAACTAAATGACCAAATTTTGATGATCAATTAATCAAAATTTATGAAAATGAAAAGTACGCATGCGTGGAATATATGATTTATCAATTATTAATATACGTGCAGCGCACGTGCTTTAACTAGTATATATATATTTGTGTGTGTGTGTGTACTTTTTGCCTCTTTGTTCATGTCCACATCTTGCTTAGAACTATATTTCGATATCACTCATTTGGTGGTCCAAATCAACAATGTCACATTGGAAAGCATGTATGTCATTGAAGGAAAGTGTCAAGCCTGAGATTCCTGTGCTATATCCAGTTTTTACTCTTTGCTACAAGCAAGGTTTGATCCGGCTGCCTACTCCTAGATGCACATCTCGTACTTTAGTTACCTATTAGATTATGATCATCAGGATGGTACACAACAACATTTCAGGGAGAATATTCGGGTCTACAACTCATTGTTTCAATTTACCTCCTTTGAAGCCCACATAGATAATACGAATATTGATGGTTCGTCCCCATTTGTTTTCAAAATCAATATCACAGAATTGGGTCACTTCTTCCAACTCTAGGGCAGAGACCTAGATTTCGTCAATTATATATTTATGACACACATAATAAGACCAGAAACAGAATCTCGGCAGTCGGCATTAACAAATGATGGAGATGCATCTAATATTAACATGATCATTGTTGAGGGAATAATTATACCAAAGGTATATGCCTCTTTCCATTTAGCATTGTTTTCACTTACATGCAATCCCTGAGAAAGCATAAAATTTATACATGTTTGCTTACACTGATGAAGACAGAGAAAAAATTTTATAGTATTTTCGAAAATACAAAATTTTCGTCGTAGAATAATTGTTTTCATTATATGTGATCGCTCCCTAGTGGTCGTTAGCACTAAGAAGCTAAATCAAAGATAAAATTTCCTCACCAACTCTAATTCTACTTAATTAGGTAGATAGGGCATGTCGAATCCACAAATAATGCGATTAAACCTACAAAAGCTTGAGAGTGCAATCTAAGAACACAAAGCAAATTAGCAGTAATAGGTAAAAAAGTGAAATTCGGCAATTAAGTAAATGTAAATTAACAATAGTAACAAGCATGCTCCTCTTCTCCATTATGATTGATAAATCACTCTTTATATCATCGGTCCTAGACTATCCAACCACGTAAACATTCCACATTCACAATCAACTCTGTTAGATTAAATAAGATCGAGTTGCAACTGTTCAGGCCATACAATCATATTGAATCAATTCACAACTGAATAAACTATTCCCATCGTACAACCATGTACTCATCCGAAGTACTCAACCTTTTACTGATCGTACTTTCTTGTGTTGAACAGCCTTATCATCCCAGGAGGGGATGAACATTAAGATCAATAAGATGGTGTACCAGGCTACACACTTAGCCTCACAGAAAGCTATTACTAAACATTTAGTAGTGATATATCTAAACTAGATCAAATAATCAGAAAGCCCCATTAATCTAATTCTTACTTCAATAAAGTAGTATTTATGCAAACAAACCTTTAGTTGAGCAGACCTCCAATTCATTCACATAAACATAATCTCAACATGAAAATAAAGAAATAACAAATCAATTCAGGGGGATAGAAGAGTATTGGGTTCTCTACTCACTCATAAGAATAAGAGAAAATTCCATAAGAACTTACAAAGAGAGAGGCGACACACAATGGAAGTTGGTGTTTTTCAACCCTAATTATCCTTGTTCCAATTCAATCAAAATTCTGATCTAGCCTATTTTATTTAAGTTCTTGCTATTTCTATTCCTTCCGCTACGTCACTGTCCTAAAGTTTTTGTCTTTTTAAGTATAATTTGGTAATTACTTGCCAGTAGGCAGTAACTTATGACCTTCTTGTGAGATTGTTGCATGTTGCTCTACCCTTTCTACCAAGATTGTTACTTAGGAATGGAGAATTTTGAAGGTTTTTTGTTGTTCATATCATGATCTCATCAACTAGCAATTATAGAAATGAGAAAATGAATTTTATGACTCTTTGACATATTCGGAACTAACACAAACTTAATCACACTAGCTGCATAAAGTTCCTATAGCCGAAACTTGCACAAGTTGTACCCAAAGCCGGCAAATGTTCACCTTTTTTAAATCACTCCATGTTGCACTTGCATCTTAGATCATGCTGTTGAAAAGTTGAATGCTGATACAACTATTATTTTTGATGTTCAGAAACTGTATCTATTCCAGGGAAACAAGAGATCTTCCGCAATCTAGGTTCCTCTGGCATTGAAAGTCTCAGATGGAATTAAGATGACTTATATATGCCTAAACTCATATTAGGATTCCTTATGACATATGAGTTCACATGCAACTAAGAACTAGGATCAAATTCTTTACTTGTGTATTCTATTCAAAAGTTACACATTTTCAGTTTTGTCATTTTCATACTGATTTCTCTTTTGTATGCAGAAACATGAGGGTTATCCATCAGGGTCAATGGATCTCCAATATTAGCAGTCAGCATCCTGACAGTTCATACAAAGTGATAAGTGCAATAATTTACACTATTTAGACCTCATTTAGATTATATTTTGAGTATTTATATTGCACTTTCTAATGCTATTTAGGATATATTCTCACATTTTGTGTTTTTGAGCTTGTAGGTTAATTTGGAGTGATTTTAGGGAGAAAATCGTAACTTTCAATCCGGAAATCCATTCGAGTCAATTCAAGTGTCTGTGGAAAGAGGATTCAAGGCTCTACAACTTTCATTAACGACTTGGAGGCTAATTTTGACTTGAAGAGAGTGAAAACGTTGAAGAAAGTTGAAGATCAGTGAAATCCTGACGAACTCCAAGTTGGGGCCAACTTACCCCTCAAGTTGGGCCCAGGTTGAAACCCTGAAGTTTTCGCAACCTTTCTGTCCTAAGTTGGGGCCGGATTGACCCCCAAGCTGGCCCCAAGTTAGGCCTGATGGAAATTCTCCTAGTTTTTCCAGAATTTCCGATTTTGCCCCTGATTAATCCAAATTACTTTAGGACTTTTTGTATCCATATAAATACAGACTTTTAGGATAATTTTTAGGACCTTTTGCTGATCACAACTATTTTCCTTGTTGGAGACAAGATTTCCTTGGAGATTGAGACTAAGATTTCTTTTCTCTCTTTCTCTTATGTTTCTGTTCTTCAATAAAATTATTCTTGTGTTTTTATTCATGATGATGAGTAACTAATTTCTTAATTAGGGTTTAAGGTGTAGCCAATTGGGAATTATTGCTTGATTTATGAATTGAATTGTTTTTCTTTCAAGTTAGATTTATTTTCCTTGTTCTTCATGAGATTTATATGCTTAATCAACATATAGATTGTTTTAGAGATTGTGTGATGAACTGACAGGAGAAGCATAATCTGTGCACTAGGGAAATAGACAAATTAGGCTAGATCAGACATGAATCTTAGGATAATTTGATAGCTGAATAATTACTTGTTCTTAATGAATCTAGTTAATTAGGTTGACATCGACGGATAGTGAATCTAATTAGTTAGGTATTCCTGTGTAGACTTGACGGAGCACATAGGTAATTAGGTGTAATTTTATTCTAATTTAGCATCAATTTAATTCATAGGTTAGGTAGTAATTTCCAATTAGGTGAAACCTGAAGCCCTAAGCTTTCCAATTATTGTTTTCACATCTTATTTAATTCTCTGCTTTTATAACTCAATTGCTCTTAGTTTTAAATTGTCTTGATAATTTCTCTTAATTTCCTTCTTTGATAGAATTAATTATAATAGGAATTAATTGTTCTCTGTGGATTCGACACCTGGATTACTCTAGGATTTTATTACTTCAACTGACTCTGTGCACTTGCAGATTTGGTTCATCAAGTTTTTGGCGCCGTGCCGGGGAACACTTTAATTACTATTTTTAATTTATTCTATCTTTTATTTTATTTCGTTTGATCTTCTCTTTTCTTAGGTTTTAGGTAGTGTATGACAAGGGCAACCACTGCATCTACTACTCTTATTCCATACAACCCTGAAATTGAGAAATTCGGCAAATTCAACCGAGCTCAAACAAAACTTGAAAAGCAAAAGCAAAAAGAAATCATGGCTGATGATCAAGTTGTTGATACCAAACCTGTGGGACAATATGCTCTCCCGAGTATTACCAATGCTCAGACTAGCATAGCCAGGCCCACCATTCAGGCTCAGAATTTTGAGATTAAACCAGGCCTCATCACAATGGTTCAACAGAATCCTTTTGATGGCAGAACTACTGAAGATCCTTTGCTGCATATAACAAATTTCCAGGAAATTTGTGATACGGTAAAGATTCATAATGTTACTGATGAAGCAATTCGCTTACGTTTGTTTCCTTTTTCTCTCAGGGACAAAGCGAAAGCTTGGTTGAATTCCTTTCCTCCAAGCCACTTCAAAACTTGGGATGAGCTTACTACATCTTTTCTGACAAAGTACTTCCCACTTGAGAGAAGCAACAAGCTGAGGACTGACATCACTAGCTTCAAGCAACGTGACAACGAAACGCTTTATGATGCCTGGGAAAGATTCAAGGATTTGCAACGAAAATGTCCACACCATGGAGTTCCAAATTGGTTATTGGTACAAACTTTTTATAATAGTCTTTGATCTCAATGTAAATTCAATTTGAACTCTGCAGCAGGTGGTGCAATATTGAAGAAACCTGTGGCTGAAGCATTGGAATTGATGGAAACTGTAGCATCCAACAATGAAGAATTCTATGGGGAAAGGAATGGGTCCAAGAGAGGTTTACATTCGGTAGATAGTGTTACTATGCTTAATGCTAAACTTGATTCTATTGTTACTATGTTGAGCAAAGCTACTATTAATGCTATCTCTAACCCCCATAACTCTCAAGTGAGTTGTGATTGGTGTTCAGATTCCCATGATAGTTCTGAGTGTCCACATGTAGAACAAGCCCAATATGTTGCCAATACTGGAAGGCCACAAAATAATCCTTACCCCAACACTTACAATCAAGGGATGAGAAATCAACCTAATTCTTCTTGGGGGGGTCAAGGTGCTTCTTCTAGCAGGCCTGTGGGTCAACATGGATATCAACAACCCAAACAACAGTTTCAACAATCTCTGCAACAACAACCACCGCCTCCACCACAACCTCAACCATCTCCTTCAAACCAAAAATTTGAGAGATTAGAAGAGATGTTCATGCAGTTCATGCAGAGAAGTGACGCTACTGCACAAACTAATCAAAATGCTCTGCAACAAGCACAAACTGCAATTCGAAATTTTGAGGTTCAAGTAGGTCAGATAGCTAAGCAATTGAATGAAAAAGATATGGTAAATTCCCTAGTGATACTAAGGTGAATCCTAAAGAAAATTGCAAAGCTATCACTTTGAGAGGTGGAAAACTTGTGGAGACTGATGCCACTAAAGAGAAAGCAGTAAAGTCCACTCCAAAGGAGGCTGAACTTGTGGATGGTGACTCCAATGAGGTAAGCACAACTCAGGTAAGTAAGCCAACTTCTCAATCTCCAGTTAAGCCTTATGTACCACCTATTTCATATCCTCAAAGGTTGAGAAAGAGACATGATGAGGATAATTACAAAAGGTTTTTAGATTTGTTTAAAAAGATTACTATTAACATACCTTTTGTTGAAGCACTTGCCAAAATGCCTAGTTATGCTAGATACTTGAAACAGATTATGTCAAGCAAGGAGAAATTAGAGGAATATTCTACCGTACCTTTAACTGAGGAGTGTAGTGCCATCCTTCAGAGGAAACTACCTCCAAAGTTAAAGGATCCAGGGAGTTTTATTATACCTTGCTACTTTGGTGAAATGAGTGTAGTCAAGTGTTTGGCTGATCTAGGTGCTAGCATAAATTTGATGCCCTTGTCTCTTTACAGGAAACTTGGATTGGAAGGCCTCAAACCTACAACAATCGCTTTACAATTGGCCGATCGTTCGGTAAGATATCCTATAGGTGTTATAGAGGATTTGTTGGTAAAGGTTGGTAAGTTGATATTTCCTGTTGATATTTTGGTCATGGAGATGGAATATGACGTGGATGTGCCTGTGATTTTGGGTAGACCATTTATGGCTACTGCCCATGCCTTGATTGATGTTGCAGCTGGAAAACTCACCTTGAGTATTGGTGAGGACAAGGAAGAATTTAATATTTTCAAAGCCATGAAAAGTCTTCCTTTTGAGGATTCTTGTTTCAGACTTGATGTGCTAAATGAATCTGTGAATGAGAATATTGTTAAAATGATAAGTCATGATCCTCTCCTTCTTTGTTTAACTTTGCCTTTAGGTGATGGAGAAGTTTTTTTGAAAACTTGCATAATTATGTTGCTAGGTTAGAAGGTAACGGTTCTTTTAATAAATGTTTAGCTATTGAAGAATTTGGACAAAGGAAACCCAAATTGTTACCTTCTTGCCAAGTACCACCAAAGCCGGAATTGAAACAACTTCCTTCTCATTTGAGGTATGTTTTCTTGGGTGAATCAAATACTTATCCTGTTATTATCTCATCTTCTTTATCTAGTGTGCAGGAAGAGAAGGTTGTACGAGTTTTGAGGAAGCACAAGATGGCTATTGCCTGGACCATTGCTGACATTAAAGGCATTAGTCCATCAGTGTGCATGCACAAGATTCTCATGGAGGAGAATCACAAACCCAGTGTGGAGCATCAAAGGAGACTCAACCCAAACATGAAAGATGTGCGAGATGAGGTACTTAAACTACTTGATGCAAGAATTATTTATGCGATTTCTGACAGTCCTTGGGTAAGTCCTGTACAGGTTGTTCCAAAGAAGGGAGGTATTACTGTTGAGCACAATGAAAAGAATGAGTTGATCCCTGTTAGGAAGCAAACTGGGTGAAGAGTGTGCATTGACTACCGCAAACTGAATGTGGTAACTAGAAAGGATCACTTTCCTTTACCCTTTATTGATCAAATGTTGGAAAGATTTGCTGGGCATGCTTACTATTGTTTCTTAGATGGTTACTCAGGTTATAACCAGATTTATATCGCCCTAGAAGATCAGGAGAAGACCACTTTCACTTGTCCTTATGGCACATTTGCTTACAAAAGGATGCCTTTTGGACTTTGCAACGCTCCTGCAACTTTCCAACGATGCATGATGTCTATCTTCTCCGACATGGTGGAGAAGATAATTGAGGTATTTATGGATGATTTTTCTGTTTTTGGACCTTCTTTTGATGAGTGTTTGTCTAATTTGGAACAGGTACTTAAGCGATGTGAAGAGACAAACATTGTGCTTAATTGGGAAAAATGCCATTTTATGGTACAAGAAGGGATTGTCCTTGGCCATAAAATTTCACAAAAGGGAATTGAGGTAGACAAAGCCAAAATTGAAGTCATTGACAAACTACCACCACTAACATCAGTTCGAGCTATTCGGAGTTTCCTTGGGCATGCAGGCTTTTATAGGCGCTTTATTAAGGATTTCTCTAAAATAGCTAAGCCTTTATGTGATTTCCTTCAAAAAGATGTTCCTTTTAATTTTGATGAGAATTGTTTGAATGCTTTCAACAAGTTGAAAAAGGAACTTACATCAGCTCCTATCATGGTTGCACCAGATTGGAGTCTCCCATTTGAAGTCATGTGTTATGCTAATGACTATGCCGTGGGAGCAGTTTTGGGACAAAAACAGGATAAGAGATTACATGTTATTTATTATGCTAGCAAAGTTTTAGATAATGCTCAAATTAATTATGCTACTACTGAGAAAGAATTGCTAGCCGTTGTTTATGCTTTTGAGAAATTTAGATCTTATCTTGTTGGTTCCAAAGTTGTTGTTTATACTGACCATTCTGCTTTGAAATATCTATTGATTAAAAAGGACACCAAGCCAAGATTAAATAGATGGATTTTACTCTTGCAGGAATTTGACTTGGAAATTCGAGATAAGAAAGGGTCAGAAAATTTGGTAGCCGACCATCTTTCAAGATTGGAACAAGAAGATAAAGTGGATGATCTACCAATAAATGATAGCTTTCCTGATAAGAACTTAATGGCTGTAAAGGAGGCTAATGTCCCATGGTTCGCCAACATTGTAAACTTTTTGGTCTCTAATGAGGTGCCATTGGGTCTTAACCATCACCAAAAAAGGAAGTTCTTTTCGGAAGTTAAGCACTACATATGGGATGATCCACTCTTATTCCATAGATGTACCGATGGTGTCATTCGGAGATGTGTTCCTGAGGATAGATGGTTTCTATCCTCACTCATTGTCATTCACTTCCTTGTGGGGGACATCATGGTGCATCTAAAACAGTGGCTAAGTTACTTCAATGTGGTTTCTTTTAGCCTACACTCTTTAAGGATGCAATGAGTTTCGTAATGTCATGTGACCGATGTCAAAGAACTGGTAACATAAGTAGAAGACATGAGATGCCTCAATCAGGTATTCTAGAAGTTGAAATCTTTGATGTTTGGGACTTGACTTTATGGGACCTTTCACTCTATCTGGTAAGAATAAGTACATTCTTGTTGTTGTTGATTATGTCACTAAATGGGTGGAAGCTATAGCATTGCCTGACAATTCAGGATCTAGTGTGGTTAAGTTTGTTCGGAAAAATATCTTTTCTGGATTTGGAGTTCCTCGTGCTATCATTAGTGACAATGGTACTCACTTTCAGAATGATCAGTTCAGGGCATTAATGCGTAAGTATGGGTGCACTTTCAAATCTGGAACCACTTATCACCCTCAAACGAGTGGGCAAGTAGAGGTATCTAACCAGGAAATCAAAAGCTATTTTGGAGAAAACGGTTAGTCACACTAGAAAGGATTGGTCAATGAAGCTTGATGATGCTTTGTGGGCTTATAGGACTACATTTAAGACTCCTTTGGGCATGTCACCTTATCGACTTGTGTATGGCAAGTCTTGCCATTTGCCAGTTGAAATTGAGCACAAGGCCTATTGGGCAGTGAAAGCATTGAATTATGATCTCAAATCGGCTGGGGAGAAGCGATTGTTGCAACTAAATGAGCTTGAAGAAATTCGAAGAGATTCTTATGCGAATGCTCGAATTTACAAGGAAAGGACCAAGGCTTGGCATGACAAGAATATCCTACGGAGAGAATTTAAAGTGGGTCAAAAAGTTCTTTTATTTAACTCTCGTTTTAAATTGTTTCCAGGAAAACTGAAGTCGCGATGGTCTGGACCCTTTGTTGTGACTAAAGTCCATCCTTATGGTGCAATTGAGATTGAAGGAGACGAAAAGAGACCTTTTGTGGTCAATGGTCAGAGATTGAAGCATTATTTCGAAGAAGGATACGTGCAACATGTTCAGAAAATCACCTTCTCCGAATAAATACCTCAAAGCTTCGTCGAGCCATTGACGTTAAACAAAAGCGCTTGTTGGGAGGCAACCCAATAACTAACTTACTTTTTATCTTAATTCTTTTATTATCTTTTTATTTATTTATACTAACAATTTTAATTTCTTCTCCTTGTAGGTACATTTCATTTATTTTAGTTTTTCATTCGCTCATGCATTCATATATCTTCACTTACTTTTATTTAATTCTTTCCTCTTTATTTTTGCATTTGAATTTCATAATTGCATTATTATAGCATAATCTGGTGCCAAAATTTTGGAAACAAAATTTTAGAAGAAACTTTGAGTGGAGATGAATTTTTGGGCGGACATTAGAAGTCACTATTTGGACTGATAATGCAAGCAATAAGTCACTAATGGGCCTTAGTAGAATCCGGGCCCGGACTACCCCCTATCTGGCCCCGGATTGGCTTCAACTCAGCAGGTCAGGGTCTCTGTCCTGACCCGGCCCCCGACCAACCCTCAACCCGGCGCCAACCTTGTCTCTTTGAATAGCAGCCAAAGCTTCTGTTCTGAGTCGGCTCCTGGTTAACCCCTAATCTGGCACCGAGTTTGCTTCTTCTTTGATTCGCGGAAACCAATCACGATTCGGGCGCTGCTTTACACCTCAACTCGGCACCAACTTGAAAATTCAGGAAAATTAGCTTTGGTTCTGTTGTGACTCGGCGCCGTGCTCCACCCCTCATTTGGCACCAGCTTTGGAATTGTGAAAATCAAATCTGGTTCTGTCTTACCTTGATCCCGCCTTGCACCTCAAATCGGCACCAGTTTTGTTTCGCTAAATTCCTCCGCCTCGCCTCTGTCTTGACTCGGTCCCAAGCTTCTCTCATACCTGGCACTGTGCTCTTCTTCCATCAAAACGCAACCATTGTTTCTGACCTCCATCGGCCCCAGTTTAAGACTCAACTCGGCACCAGAGTTGTCTCACCATAAGTCCCTCCACGTTGCTGTCTTGGGTCGGTTCCAGGTTGCTCCCAAATCTGGCGCCAGTCTCAAAATCACGGGATCACTAAATACGGTTGTGGTGCCATCCTCGCCTTCAACACGGTCCCAGTTCAATCTGTTTTAAGATTAAACATTGAATCTGTTTTAGATCTTGGAAAGCCGATTTCTAATCCACCCAGATCTCGGCCCCAAGTTGGTTTGTTTTGAAATCCAACTTTGATTTCAGTCGGTCTCAAGTTGGCATCAAACCGACTTAAATCACCTTTCACTTAAATCAACCATTGTTACTGTCTCGTGCTTCTTAATCTATTGGAAAGCCGGCCAAGTTCTACTATCTTTCCGCCGATCTGGCCTGCCTTGAGTCGACCCGTTCTACTATCCTTCAGTCTGCTCTCAAAGCCCTCCCCTCGCCGGATTATTCCAACACCACAAGACCCGACAGGCAAGAACAAGCCTAGCCCGGAATTTAGGGAACAGAACAGCAATCAACTTCGAGAGATTAGGGATTTCAGGATTTTAATTTCAATCCCAAGTAAGCTTTATCACTCTCGACTAATAGACTTGCTCATTGCGGTTCTCTTTGGGTTGATATTTCTATTTGGATTGTCACTGTTGTTGGCTTGCAATTAATTGAGATTTGATAGCCTTGGAATTTGATGTTGATTGCCTGGAATTTTTGAATACTGTTATTCTTGAATTGCACTATTGTTCGAATTCGATTGTCGACTAAGAGCATTGAGGTTTTCTGTTTGAGTTCTCTTAGTGCTGAATTGGGAATTCGGTGCTGGGGTGCCAGATTTGTTTGTTGAAATCAACACATTTAGCAGCTTCATAAATCTCGATTCAAAGGGTTATTGGAAACTGATTTGAAACCTGGAAGTAGTTGAAAATTTTACTTCTAATCAATTGCTTCTTGGAACCATTTGCTGAAGTCTTTGTGCTTGATTACATGGTTGAGGAGAGCATCTTGGATTTACTTCCGCGAATTACAGTGTGCGATTTTATGGATTGATTATTGGGTCTAGTTAATTCATTGGTGCTAAATTAAGACTAATCTGCGAGTAATTGTCTATTGGTGAAAATTGACTTGGAATTTTCTTGAACCATGCGACCAACACCTAAAAAACTGCCTCCTAAGAGACGGGCAACTCCTCTCGAGAAGGAAAAAAGGGAAGAAGAAGGCTGCTAACTTTTCTCCAATACAACCACCATCTCCACCGAGACTCATTGCACCACCTAGCCCCACTCCACCATCTCCAAGATTTATCTCTCCATTTGCTAAAAAGTGGTATGATGACCATATTAACAACACTTTGTTGTGGAGAAAACAATTGATCCAAACATAAATGCTCATTATGGAGTTAGCAAGAACTTTGGAATTCTTGGATGGGAAAATGTGCTTCAACTTAGAGGTAAATATTACAATGAATTGGTCTTGGAATTTTATGCCAATGTGAAGAACCGGTCGGATGAGAAAGGTTTGCCTATTCGC
>AWUE01024297.1:0-13993 GCA_001974825.2 Corchorus olitorius
TAAGTTAGATTTATTTTCCTTGTTCTTCATGAGATTTATATGCTTGATCAACATATAGATTGTTTTAGAGATTGTGTGATGAACTGACAGGAGAAGCATAATCTGTGTACTAGGGAAATAGACAAATTAGACTAGATCAGACATGAATCTTAGGATAATTTGATAGGTGAATAATTACTTGTTCTTAATGAATCTAGTTAATTAGGTTGACATCGACGGATAGTGAATCTAATTAGTTAGGTATTCCTGTGTAGACTTGACGGAGCACATAGGTAATTAGATGTAATTCTATTCTAATTTAGCATCAATTTAATTTATAGGTTAGGTAGTAATTTCCCAATTAGGTAAAACCTGAAGCCCTAAGCTTTTCAATTATTGTTTTCACATCTTATTTAATTCTCTGCTTTTATAACTCAATTGCTCTTAGTTTTAAATTGTCTTGATAATTTCTCTTAATTTCCTTCTTTGATAGAATTAATTATAATAGGAATTAATTGTTCTTTGTGGATTCGACACCTGGATTACTCTAGGATTTTATTACTTCAACTGACTCTGTGCACTTGCAACAGTAATTCATTCCCCTTTGATGAATTTGTTGCAGGAATAAACCGGTCATGGAGGATACTATGAATTTTGAACCGGCTAACATGTCCCTGGATTAAATGATAGGGTGAAAAAAGGGTTCTGTTCATGGAGGATACTATGAATTTTATGAAACAGTAATGTTGAAGAAGGGGAGAGGTTCTTAGTCAAAAATCAACAACTTTGGTGCTGAATATGAATCTTTGCCTTCTTTTACATTTGTAAATGTAATATTCCTTTTTCTTCTCCTTTTACTTTTGGGTGATTATGATTAATTGAGTATAACCAATAAATGTTGAATCATATAGTTTGTAAGAATTTCGAACATGTATGCTTCATTATATACTAGGTAAATGCTAGCACGAGCCTGAATCATGATATTTATAAACCCAAAAAAAAGCATGAATTTGATCCTTTTTTTTTTTTTTAGGGGGGGGGGGGTTGGGGGGGGGGGGCACAATATTAGATCTCGCTAAAACATGTGCAATTGTGGTAAGAGGCATGCTGCAGAGTTTGTGTTGCGCCTTGAGTTTGAGCATTGACTCAAGGCTCACTAACTCATCTGATTCCATTACGGTATAGATACAAAATATCATTAGAAATTAGGTATTAACTCATGCCATATGCAGTCCCTTGGAACTATCTTTTATTTTACCAACCTCACCTGGAGTTTGTTTGGCTGCCAGGGTCTGATATAAAGCAAGTCATTAAGCATTAATCAATTGGAATTATTTAAATCCATGACAAATGACAATGAAGATCATCAACATACCTCAAAGTAGCTATCGCAGAATATAATATATATCGCTTGAAGTTGGTCATGATGATAAACACCATCTATCATTCTCCATTTTTTCGTTGCAAATATGGTGATTTAAAGATTTAGTTCAATATCATAATACGTACACCGATTTACAATCATCTACAAGTTTATGGACTTGCTATTTAACATTTTTTGCAAATGATTCTCCTGAGAGCAACTTTGTTGGAGCTTCCTACTTCAGTCTTGATCAGCTTGGTATTCAAGTTCCTTTACAAAGATGGATGGGTTTTGTTCAACTGGTTCGGAAGGGGATGCGAGCACTTGACAGATGAGTAAAATAGTACCACTGTACTAGATATATATACATATACTAGGTACTTTCCCCGCTGCGGAAGCGGGTTGTCATGTATAAAGTATAAACATGAATAATACCTTTTAGAAATTCTAATTAAAGTATAAACATGAATAGTACCATTTAGAGATTCCAATTAAAGTATAAACATGAATAATACCTTTTAGAAAATGTTGGCAAAACCTGAGAAGCAGGCCATAGGAAGATTATCATCTATATCCTCAGTAAACTTATAGGCAGATTGGACATATTAGCATCCATTTAAAGTTCAAAACAGCTTTCAGAAATCCAAATGCGAAAAAAATATTCGCCCTGAGCATGACGAACTGAGCTAGAGATTACTAACAACCAATTAACAGGCATGCGCATTCACCAATTAAGAATCATGACAGAAGAATCATCTATATTCTTTAGTTTCAGTAGTCTTAACAGAAAGAACATAAGGTAATAGATAAACCTTGATAAAGTGCTGTCCATTTTCATGGTAAACATATTTAAGTTCATCGGTATTAACGGCTTCCTGTCCACAATCAATTGAGCCCAAGAAAAGGAGAAGAGGAGATACCTCAGGGATTTTTTATGAGAAAGAAGAAGCTGAGGATTACAAGCCGAGTTACCCGCCATAAGAGCTTCTCAAGCAAAGCTGACGATGCTGAATTGGTAATCAAAACCCAATTAAAAGGGTCAATTCAGACCATAGTATTTGATGTACCCAATACTTTAGAAACTAAACCAATTAAGCAGAAGAAAATGAGCAATGACCTCTTATGGCTCTAACATGAACAAATTTTTTTTTTTTTGTCTTCAACCACGGTGTTTCTTCCATAGGTTAAGACTAAACAAAAAATAGAAATCTATTAAAAACCAGAACGCCATAGAACCCAAATAATTAAATTAGTAACTTACCAAAAACAAATTTTTCCATTTGACCATCGACTTTTGAATAAATGCAGCTCATGAACAAACAAAATAATACTCAAATGTCAGGATATCAGCAACGCACATAAAGCCATTAAATTAGAAAATATCTACAGAAAAAAAAATGCCGAACTTGAAAGAGGTGCTCAGGCTTTCGGGTATTTGTGTGGTCGGGCTTTCAAATCGAAGCAGAAGATGGCTTGAAAATTAAAAAAGCACATAATAAGAGGGAATTACAAAATAGGAACATAAGAGAAAAACGAAAGAGAGGAAAAGCCTAACCTTGAATATCGTGGGTTGCTCGGACCTTGGGGGGTTTGGATGTGGTCAACCTTTCGAATCTGAGGAGATGATGGCTGACGGTTTAATTTTAAGGAAAAACAAGCAAAGCGGCAAAGGTTGAAAAAAGTATTTATATGTGACTTTCGGTGGGTTCCCTAAACCCTCCAAAAAATATATTTTGCCGCCAAAAAACCCTCCAAATGAAAGTTAAAATATTTCAACTTTCAAGGCGCGGCTTTCATTCCCTCCTGTAACTGTTATTTTTGCGTCTCATTCAATTAGAATTTTAGCAATTTCATTCCAAATACAATTTCAAATGCATAACCATAACCATAAAATGAAATTTTATCCATTTAAAGCTCAATTTAATTTAATTTAATTTTCCTTTATTTGTATCATTTTTGAATTGTAATAACATTTTATATTTTTTTTGGCAAAAAAATTATGATAACATTCTTTTATTTTGTTTTGTTGACCTTAATTAAAACTTTGTCAAATACTAAACATTGCAAATTTTTTGAATCCATTAATAAGTCCAAGTTCGTGGTAGGCTTATAAACAAAATGCTACATTAAATAGTCATCAATATTGTTACCATCATCTCCATCTTCATCGATAATTTTGCATATTCAAATTCCTTTTCATGAGACAAAAATTCAGATGGAATCTTTCGTAGTAATACATCTAAATTCACTTCTAAATTACTTCCTTTGTGTTTTCATTTAATTTTCCGTTATTGGTCAAACAACTTTATTTTTGACCATTTTTTAATATATAAATATTAATCAAAATAAAATTTAAAATAATATTCATAAACCTTGAAACACAAGTTTTTTTATACATATATTTTTTAAAATTTTAGTTCTTCATGGTCAAATGTGAGTATATATTGACCAACATTGAACAATTAAATAGGAACAAATGGAATAAATACCTTGTAGCCGATCAAACAAAGATGATATATGTTTTGAAATACTAACCAACAAGACTTGCTAAAATTCTTCTACTTGGTATGTAGTGGCATCCCTGATCCATGGAGAGTATGACCTTCTCGTTTAAGGTAGTTCACGAACATCGATCCTGTAAGTAAATCAATAGAAGGTCCCATTTAAACCATGCATAATCTAACAGTAAAACATAATTAATAAAGATTCAAAGAAATAATTAAAATTTTATTAACATTTAACTCAAAATAAGATTCAACTTTTGGACAATTTTGCAATATGTACATGTGAGCGATCTTCGACTCATCATCTCGAAGTGAATGAATACGTAGACGACCATGAAATCTACGTAATTGAAATAGAGAAAGGAGGTAGACTAGGATCATTTACCACTTCATCATTCCTTCGTACTGAAACTTAATTTGATAGTTTGCAATTATTCTTACAATGTAGTTCTTAGTGCTTACACTTACAATGTAGTTCTTAGTGCTTACACTTACAATGTAGTTCTTAGTTTGGTAGTTTGCAATTATTTTTACAATGTATTCTTAGTGTGCCTAAACTTAATCAATGCCTATGAGGAACTGTCGTGTGATTAAAATGATAAGTCAATCATTTTTAAAGGGTGATCCACATATCTATCTATAACATAATGTTAATTCTATCATAAACGAGCTTAGATAGATATGACCCAATGTTTAGCTCAATGGTTAGTTTATGCTACATTGAGGTCTCAAATTCACGTCTACTTATATTAATGCTTGCTTAATGCCTTTTAATGTTCATTGATTCTTTTCAGTGGTTTGTAAAAGGTTGATAGTGGTTAATAATGATAATAATTAATGATAGATTTTGTTTTATCTTTGACATTACCACTTATTTTCATCTATAAGTCGATAATATAATACTAGAATGTCAATCTAACAATTCTAAGTTCTAACCCTATTTGTAGTTCTAACTCTATTTGTAATTTTATTGTAATCTAAAGTACTAGAGTCCCACACGATGAACCAATTATCATCTAGATAACTTTAGGCTAAAGGCTCAAACAAGGCTTCAACCTTTTCAAACAAGGGTCCAAAACACAGTTTCAACAAATTAGAATACATATTTAGTGAATTATGACAAATTGTACATTATATTAGTTAATACTAGTGCGTGTGAGATATATATAAATTAAAAAGCACAGGAAAATTTTATATCATACTACGTTTATTAAATTTTATTTGGATTAATATGGTTTGATTTTAAATTAATATGATAACATCATTTTTCTATCAAAATTAATGTGTAGGCATGACAAGTATTGGGTTTCATCTAAGAAGAACCTAATTTGTAAAAATTTACCTAATATGTCTTCTAATTTGTTGAAATTGCATTTTTTGGGACTTATTTGAGCTTATCATGCAAAGTTCAGGCCCTGAATTGGGATTTCAGCCACTTTATAATATTATTGTAATTATCCAAAAATGGAAAAAAGCGAATAAATTTTCCTCATATTATCATATTTGGTACTTAAGTTAATAAAGATCCTAACAATTTCGTGATTAAACTTAAGAAATTTCTTGCTTGATTTAGAAAGACAGTAATTAATATATCCCCTCCTATTATTTAATGTATTTAGTTTTGGTTTTGTTGCATTTAAATCTGGAAAAATATATAGTGGTCCTCCGATTCAATTTTGATTTCCACCATGGTGATGAAAACACGTCCTCTTGATTTCGGGTATGCACTTCAAAGTAAATTTGAGGATGGTTCTTGACTTCTTGCTTCCGTAAGTAAAAATATAATCTTACAATTTATATTTTTATTTGTAATATTTATATTCTCAAATTTACTTTAAGCATGTCAATATTAAAATTTATAATTATAAAGCACTTCAATATAGGAAATACATAATATGATTTTATTGATCGAATACAAATCCATACAAAAGATGCTCCATTTTCGATTGCTCGTCCGAGAATTACGATCTTTGGCTCTAGAACTGAATCATTTCCTTGTATCTGAGAAGAACTTCCAGATTAATAGGAAGGAAGCTTAATCGAAATGAATCAGAATTTTTCTTCTATGATCGACCGGTATAAACATCAACAACTCCGAATTGGATCAGTTTCTTCCCAAGAAATAAGTGCTTGGGCAAAAAAAATCCTACCTAATGGAGAAACCATTGGAGAGGTGACAAAACCCTATACTTTTCATTACAAAACCAATAAATATTAAGTACTCATCCACATCAAATTCACCCTTGTCAATTTTCTTATTCAAAATCAACAAATTTAATATTAAAAAGGTCTTCATTTAACAGATTATATCAGCAGCTCAGCTCTTGTACCGCTTCACCAGTAAAAAACTGCATCCATCTAGCACTCTCTCTGCCATGAGCACCTACAAAATTACATTATGCACAATACTATTGCTAAAGCTACCATATCCATATTTCATAAGGACTAATATGTAGAGGAAGTGAACCTGACAGGGGATCAAATGCACAAATAAGAAGTTAAATAGGCAATCAGAGGCTTAAATTCACATATCAGAAATGTACAACGATCTTGATGCACACATAAGAAAACATTCAACTGATTCATAGTTAAACCAGGACTAAATTGAAAAGGAAGAGAATGTTATCAAAAATTCAGCCAAAATGAAATTCACAAAACCCACCGTTTCACTAAAGCACCTTTTTAGTTTTTTTCTCTTTTTTCTTTCCTTTTTTTTTCTACTATCTCCCCGATTTCTTTATTCTCTCACCTAGCCACCGTCTATCAGCCCCACGGGCCACCGTAAATTGCCATACTAGAGTTGGAAATGACCGCCGTTCACGATCAAACTTTCCAAATATGGTCGGATTCTCACCCCGACACCAAATCTGACCTTAATTTTCGAAAAGCCTCTAAGAAATAGTTAAACCCAGCCAATCGTGATACCTTTTAGAATAATATCCGGATCGCTAATAATATATAGTATTATGTAAAATATTTTTAATATAAACACAATATTGTTTTGATAATACTAATAATAGTATTGTAATCTTCTGATAATACTTGATTAACTCTAAAAATGTATAAAAAATAAAAAAAATTTATAAAAAGGTAAAATTAAAATAAATAAACTAACATGTCCAAATCAATGTATACCTACTTTTTATCATAGTTAAAATCAATGTTACCTGGAACGGGGTACGGTCCGGGTCGCGGAACAGGTACGGGAATAAGGATTGTCACTTGAGCGGTACGCGGTACGTGGGGGTAGTCTTCTTTGGTACGCTAATTCGGTTCTCAGTACGATTGAAAATAATATTTGGTTCGATTTTATAAAAATACTTAATATATATATATTATATATCTAATATCGTTATTATACAATGTAAATACTTTGAAAAAAAATATAATGCTAATACTATTATTTTAATTAATATTACAAATATTAGTACATATATATAGGGGGATAATTGAACCAAATTACAAATTAAAAGACCTAATTAATTGAAAAGAAAGGGATTAATTAAATGTATATACCGTTCAAACACATATACTAATTGTCTATGTTATTTTAATTTATTGGTAGTGTTTTTTTTTCTTTAAACAAAAATAAATACTATTGCAAGTAAGTCCAAAGGTCTAGGCCCAGCTGAAAAAATAACAAGAGAAGGGTCCAGGCCCAACTATGCAAATTTAAACAATGCGTTGAAGGCTTTTAACCCCATCTCTCATCTTCCTTGCACAGAAACAAAATTTCACTCTATTCTGTTCGTCGTTTCCAATTTTCCAGTGAGCCATGAACCATCGCTGCTTTTATTTTGTCACCGGAATTTTATCTCCACCTTATT
The DNA here is from genome assembly GCA_001974825.2 of Corchorus olitorius. Classification (NCBI taxonomy): domain Eukaryota; kingdom Viridiplantae; phylum Streptophyta; class Magnoliopsida; order Malvales; family Malvaceae; genus Corchorus; species Corchorus olitorius. The sequence goes on from AWUE01024297.1 coordinate 7,674, forward strand.
TGAATCGAGATTTATGTTAAATTGTTAATTGAGACCGGATCTAGTTCTCTATAGTCCCTTATGTTTAGATCTGATAATTGTTTTTTCAAAATGTTCTGCAAACCATGTAGAAACTTTGGAACGATGAAAACATCGATCTGGATCCCGCACCGTCCGTTCCCGGAACCTGATAACACTGGTTAAAACTTAAAAGTTCTCTCTCTTTGACCGAAGATCCCTAGCTCAAACTAAGATCTTGGCTTCGTAACTCCTTCCTACGCTCATTGGGTGTGCTCCTATTTCTTTTATTAGGATTGATACTTGATAGATCACGAACTCATTCTGGTTGATGATGGAAATAAACAATTGAATTTTGTTTTTAGCCGTATTAAACGGCATACATTTTTTGTTTTAAAACATGAAAAGTTTTTACGCGTCGGTCCCATCTAAAGTTAAACTTAAACACGTTAACAAACCTGACATGCACATCTTTTTTTTTTTTTTTTTTTCCTGATGTAGTATGAAGAGACTTGATCTTTACAACTGCCGAGAGTGAATCCGTTTCTAGCTCAACATCTTTGAAACCTTTATTCCAACATAGTAACAAACCATAATAAATCCCCCATAATTCAACCATCATTATGGAAGAGAACCCGACATAGCAAGTGAAACCACCTAACCATGTCCCATGCCTATCCCTTACAACACCACCAGCAGCTGCTATGCCAGGGTTACCTCGAGTACTTCCATCAATATTGACTTTGACAGAAAAGCCCAAAGGTGGAAGCCAACCGACTAGGATTTCATGTTTTAGCCTGCGGTCAAACTTACACAGAATATCAACTGCTTCCTTAGCACGAGTTAGAATAATTTGTTTACTATTGAGAGGCCAAGAGAAAGTAGAATCATGGAGCAAACAATTCCTCCAATACCAAATATACCAAATGGAGAACATGAAAATCACTCTCCAAGCAATGTCCAAAAACAGCTCACTACTTTGGCAATTTGAAAATATCCAACTATGCAAATCCAAAGTGAAGAAATCATTTTGCGATAGAGCAGGGTTTAGAGATAGCCAAATAGAGCGAGCTTTATAACAGTCTCTTAACACATGAAGCAAAGATTCCTCACAATCCGAACAGATGAAACAAGTAGAATATGACAGGATATGTCGACGGTGAAGAAATTGGGCAGTAGGCAGCGAGTCATTAAATATTCTCCAAAGGAAAATTTTTAATTTATTTGGACAAGGGAAAGACCAAACCTTATGCCACGGCAACGTAACGAGGGAGTCAGCTTGGAATTGAATTAGATAGGCTGACTTAGTCGAGAATATGCCATCCCCTTCCAAACGCCAGCACCAAGAGTCGTCCTCGTCATCTTCGGTATCAATCCACATGGAGGCAATTTTCGAGACACAAGAAGAAGGCAGAATCTGCTGCAATTCTGTAAAATTCCAAGTCCCATACTCGTCACAATAGTCAGCTACATTGAAAGAAGCTTCCAAATTTGAGAGAGGGTGCAAAGCATGCTGAAGTAAAGGGCTATCAGACATCCAATTATCTAACCAAAACCGTGTCGATTTGCCATTACTGAGCCGAACTCCGAGTCCTTGAAGCAAAACTTCTCTTCCTTTTAAGATACTTCGCCATGTGTATGAGTCTGTGGTCTTGGGCGGGACCGAAAGAAAATCATGTTGCCTCAAATATTTATGCCTAATTACCTCCACCCAAAGAGAATTCTCGGCTGTTAGGATACTCCATCCTAATTTAGCTAAAAAGGCTAGATTTGCCTTTCTAATGTCACGTATATTCAAACCCCCTTGCTCCTTCGGGAGACAAACTTTGTCCCATGCCACACCATGCAAGCTTCTATTACCCGAATCACTGCCCCAAAGGAACCTCCGTATAAGCTTCTCCATGTCATTAACCACAAGAGAGAATAGCACTTAACACAGATTGAATTAAAATTATTCTACCTGCCATAGAAAGATATTTGTTACCCCAAGAGAGAAGCTTAGCTTGAGCCTTACTAACAATGTCACTATAAGTTTGCCTAGTGACCCGACCATGAATCATTGGTGCCCCCAAATATTTGCCAAAATCATTTGTCAGCGTAACGCCACAGTGATCACTAAGTGCTTGTGCAAGTCGTGGTTCCACATTTGAAGAGACAAGCATTTTGGATTTGGCTAGACTGATTTTTTCACCCGAGGCCTCGCAAAAAACATTTAAGATCCCCATCATCACATCCAGTTGTTGGATGGAAGCTTCTCCAAAAAGAACAATGTCATCTGCAAAACAAACATGAGATACCAATGGGCCATTGTTAGTAAATTTCAAAGGTTTCCATCGGCCATCCCCAACAGCTGTTGTAATCATATGGCTCAACTTCTCAAGACAAAGTATGAATAGATAAGGGGAAAGTGGATCGCCCTGGCGAATGCCCCTTGAAGGAGAGAAGACGGGTAAACGTTCTTTATTCCAAATGATTGAAAAAGTGTTGGAAGAGACAATGTCCATAATTAGCCGAATCCATGGAGTTGGAAGGGCAATTTCCTCTAGTACTTGTTGGAGAAAAGGCCATCGGATACGGTCATAGGCTTTTTCTAAATCCACTTTGACAGCAACAAAACCAGATTTCCGCTTCATTTTCCGCATTGTATGCAGAGCTTCCTGGACTATAATGATGTTATCAGTAGTATGTCGACCGGGAACAAAGCTAGATTGAGTCTTGCCAATTAATCTATCAAGCAAAGGTCTCACCCTATCAACAAGAAGTTTAGTGATGACCTTCAAAGGGACAGTACACAAGCTTATCGGCCTGAATTGGGAAATTTTTTTCGGAATATTTGTCTTCGGAATGAGAACAATGAGTGTCCGATTTAAGTCTGGATCAATTTTGCCTTCTTGAAAAGCTTCTTTAACCAAGCGGAATAAGCTGAAACCAATCTGATTCCAAGCTTTCTGGTAGAACAAAGGTGGGAAGCCATCTATACCAGGACTTTTACTCGGATTCATAGCAAACAAGGCTGATTTTACTTCCTCCATAGTCACCTCACGAGAAAGATCCTCCTGTTCAGCCGATGTGAGTTGCCAAGATTGACAAAGAGGAGGTAAAAATAATGAAGAGGAAGATGAGGGATCCGAATATAAATCCCGATAAAATTGTGAAACCATTTGCTTCAATTCTTCTGAATCATACACCACGAGTCATCATCTCTTTTCAATGCAGAAATCTGTTTTCTAGCAGCATTTTTCTTGATTGTTGCATGGAAAAATTTTGAATTACAGTCTCCAAATTTCAGCCAGTCAATTCGACTCTTCTGTTTCAACATAGTTTCTTATTGAAAACATATCAAATTGAACTCTTCCATCAAAACAATTTCCAGATTCAACAGGTAGTCATTCGGTTTTCGATCGAGAGTTTTTTGAATTCCATCGAGCCTGGCTAATACACGTCGCTTCCTTCTATAAATATTACCAAAATGAACTTTACTCCAATATCGCAAGTCCTGTGTTAGTTGATTGAGATTGTTCAGAAGAGAAGTGTCAGGCAATTTCCAACTGGCTGTTACACGGTTAAGGAAATCTTCATGCAACAACCAAGCATTTTCAAAACGGAAGGGCTGGCATACCGCAACAGGTGGGAGAGGGGAAAATTTAACACAAACCGGATGATGATCTGAGCTGGTTCGAGGCAAGTTAAACACTTGGATGTGCTTGAAAGTCTCCAAAAAGGAATCATTTGCCAAAGCACGATCTAACTTAACTCGAGTATAGTTCAAAATATCCCTGTTATTAGCCCATGTATATTTTGGACCAGAAGCCTCCAAGTCAACCAGGTTACAATTTCTCAAACAATTTAGCATAAGTTGGCAGTTGTTCAAATTAACACCATGTCTTCCCATTTTCTCATCTGCTGACAATACTTGATTAAAATCACCCACAACAAGCCAAGGAAGAGTATGAAGAGAACTTGCCGCCGAAAGTGACTCCCATAATCCTTTGCGATCATTTGCATCTGGGCTCCCGTAAACTATAGACAACAGGAAGTCAGATGAACCATTAATAGAGACAATAGCATGAACCATCTGGTCTGAGTAAGCCAAAATCTCGAGTCCCACAGTTTCGGAGTTCCATAGTATCCAAATCCCGCCAGAAAAACCAACAGCTTCTACTCTAAAAAAATTTGAAAATCCAATACTCCGACAAACCGAATCAGCTTTATCATCAGAAATTCTAGGTTCAAGAATAATAAGAATTTTCAAATTATGCAAGCGAATCAAATTTTTGATATTATGTAAACAACGTCGAGAGGCAGCCCCTCTAACGTTCCAGCTCAATATATGTACAGACATATATAATAAAAATCAAAAGGGAGGAAAAACAAAACTTAACCCTGCAAAGAAGGGTCAGTAGAATCAACCAGAATATCATCAGACCAATCTTCACTATGAGAAGAAAGATCCGCCATCTCTTCATCCTTTTCTCTTGCTGCTCCATTTACCCCAATACCAAAATCGTCACTCTCCCTGTCAAGAGGGACAAGGGATTGGGAATCAGTGACAATATTGGCAGAAGTAACATTAGGTGAAATTTGAGAATGGATTGGCACAGGAGAATTAATATTGGTTTGGTTTCGAGGGAGATAGGATTCCGAGGTAGCAATTTTTGGAGCAACAGATGTGGTATCTTTAGATGACACAATGGAGGGCGACAAGTTGGAAATAGATTTAGAGCTTTTCTTTGTGCTAGTTTTATTAGCAAGAGCCATAGTATCTTGAAGCCCAGCCTTTAAATGAGCCCTATCAGTGTCTCTTAATTGCACAGCGCTGCGAGGTTGATTAGGAGCAGTAGCAGGAACTATAGCAGGAGAGGGCGAGTTATCTTGGACAAGCTCATCGGATTCATTAATGTTGTTATCATCAGCAAGCACTGTAAAACGTGAGCCAGAGTGATTTCCAACATTTAAATTTTTAACAGGAGCTGCTGATGTTGTTGGTTTACCAGTATCACCCACTTTGGAGGCCTTATAGTTTCTTCTCTGGGGTTTCTTAGCCATCATCCAAGGGCCAAACATAGACTGTTCATGCTCACGATTGAAGGCCTGCAAGGGTTCAGAATTAGGATGGTTATCAGAAGTAGATGCCTTCTCTTGTGCTTGCTTGGAGGGACAAAGTCCGGTATCATGTCCATATATACCACAATGAAAACACAACATCCCAAGGCTCTCATATTCAACCTTCTGCCACCGCCCTCCAATAAACACTTTGGGAACAAGGGGCTGAGTTAAATCAACTTCAACACACATCCTTGCAAATTTGCCACGTGATGAAGCAGCAGTGTTTTTATCAATACGAATAAACTTCCCAATCGGCTCTGCTAATTTCTTCAAAATCCAGTCATCATAGAACTCCATTGGCATCAGTGGAAACCGAATCCAAGCTGCCACTTTGTCAATTGTAGCTTCATCTGAGCGGAAATACGGGGACCATCTTCGAACCGAGAGATAGTGATCCGCTATCACCCATGGACCTCCAGAGAAAACAAAATCATAGTCCTTTTGATTAACAAATCTCGCACAATAATATCCATTGTCCAAATCAATGACTTGAAAAGAATCCTTGTTATTGATTGACCAAATCTGTTGTAGGCGGTTGCAAAGATAAGTATAACTAATATTACGACCAAGAAGTTTAATGATCACAGCTTTTTTCCATGGAGAACGAATCCATTTCTTGTCCTCTCGGGTAAGAACAATAGTTGGTCCTCCTTGTCTAGGTACTGATTCATCGTCCTCAGATTCATATTCATCCTCTTGGGGAATCTCTCCCTCTTCCATAGACTCATCAACATTGTGAGGCTCTTGGTTCAACAGCTTGTCCTTATACGATACCGGGACTTCCAAAACAGACTCTGGAACAACAGATACAGGGCCGGAAACAGCAACCTCCAAGCCCGGATTTTCCATATCAGAACGGCCATGTTTCACTCCGCCCTTATCCGGTGGGGGAGGAGGATGGGGGGAGGGGAATCCCCTGTAGGAGCCGCCATTGGCAGCGAGTGAAGGAAAAAAGAACGAAGGGAAAAAGAGAGGTTAGGGTGCTAAAAAATCGGAGCTAAACAATTCTTTTGACATGCACATCTTTTAAGAATATAAAAAAGGTGGAGACTTTGGTGCTCCCGTTGTGATGCTCCACTTTTCAATGTGATGCTCCCATTCAATTCTAACCATTGGATACTAAAATATTTAACCTACTAAACCGGTTTTAAAAACCTTTTGGAATGAATTCGTATGTGGTAGTCCTCGTGATAGATTTTTTACACCTTTTTTTATTC
>AWUE01024300.1:0-14974 GCA_001974825.2 Corchorus olitorius
AGGATACTGAATTTTGCATTTTGTTTTATTATTAGATGGCACTAAAATCATATAGACGGGGTTTATTCAATTAATATATGGATTAAAACTCCTTTTAAAGTCAAATTTGGGTATATGAGAAAAATGTCAATCACTATTGAATTTGGGGATGGTGCGTATGATTCATTTGGGGATGATGAGAAACAATTTGGGTATAAAGTATATTACTTTGGGGATACTGAATTTTGCATTTTGTTTAATTATTAGATGGCACTAAAATCGTATAGACGGGGTTTATTCAATTAATATATGGATTAAAACACCTTTTAAAGTCAATTTTGGGTATATGAGAAAATGTCCATCTCTAAAAATTTGGGGATTGTGCATATGATTAATTGGGGATGATGAGAAATAATTTGGGTATAAAGTATATTACTTTGTGGATACTGAATTTTGCATATCAATAATCAATGGTGGCACTATAATCAATCATTGTTAACTGCTTTGGCTTACTTTGGAGGATGATTTTGATATTCCAGCCATTTCCATATCTGTTTATTCACATAAATATTATATACACAATCACATACTAGCAGCTAATTATTACAACTCAAAGATGCAAACTTTTCATAAATATAAATAATTGGGGCTAAATTATCACTTTTGCATAGCAACATTACAATTAACGTTTTCCTTTTTTTTTTCCAATTAACTACAAAAGTAAAGTTTTCTTTTTGGTGGCTTAATCAGTACTAATAATGACAAGAAATTTGCAAGGACAAGAAGGGAAGGAGGGCTCAACGCAGAAAGAAAACGGAGAAGAAAAGAATAAAAAATAAAAAAAGTTAGAGAAAAAAATAATAAATCAAGTAAAAAAAGTAGTTGATATCAACGGTTTGAATAGAAAAGGTGTAAAAATCTATCACGAGGACTACCACATACGAATTCATTCCAAAAGGTTTTTAAAACCGGTTTAGTAGGTTAAATCTTTTAGTATCCGATGGTCAGGAAAATAGATATTGCATCCAATGGTCAGAATTGAATGGGAGCATCACATTGAAAAGTGGGAGCATCACAATGGGAGCACCGAAGTCTCCACCTATAAAAAATTATTTAAAAAAAAACAGGTTAAGAAACCTTTACAACAGCCATCGGGTTTTTACATTTTGACTAATTTACACAGTCATCATGTTAAACGGCCCATATTAATCATATCAAGATCTTACGGTCACAATTTATTCTGTACCGTGTGTCAGAAACATGACGGCGGGGCTAATCGTAGCACTCACCTTCTATTTGGACTTCCAATTTGCGTATGGTTTGTCCATCGTGAAATGACTTAAACTGCAGTCACAATTTTTACAAAATTTATTTAGACAGGGGAAATTTTAAATTTTAAGGCATTTATTTATTATTTATTTTAGGTTATGGATAAAAATTGGAATAATTCAAGCCAAAACTTGAAAATTTCAATGCTAACCAAAGCACATTTGTTTGTTTCTGTTCTTAGGACTTAGGCCCATATATTTGGAGGGAAATGATTTTGTGGAAATGGAGTGCTCCATTTCCCTCCTATTTCTTATCTATTTCTTTCCTTTAGTACACTCCTATCTAGAGATGGCAATCGGGCGGGTCAGGTTGGTTTTGGACCATTGAGTTCAGGCCAGTTTCGGGTTTGGACTTGCGTAAATTTGGATCAGATTGATTCAGATTCTAGTTAAATTTGGGTCAGGTTGATTCGGGTTCGAGTCAATTTTAGGTCAAGTTAATTCGAGTTTGGATTCGGATTGGGTTTTGGCTAGATCATTTATCCAATTTTTCCTTGGATGAATAATGTCATTAACCTTTTCAAATTTTATATGTAATTTATTAATTTACTTTTTAAAACATATATTATAATAAGAAACAATAAAGGGAGGGTATGAAAGTACCAAAAAACCAATCCAACTCTCTATTCTCATGATTTGAAGAATAAATGAGGAGGGCTATTTTGGTAGTCTCATGCTCGATTTTTTCGTTATTTGGGTTAATGATTGAGGGTATTTTCGGAACTTTGTGAAAAAGTTACTATTTGTGGATCCCATTCTCCATAAATTAATAATTTTTTGTTGGATTATTTATGTAATGATCCCCATACTTTTATGCTTTATGCTATTTAGTCCTTTACAATTATAGGTTGGACGATTTAACGCGTTGCCTTTTATTTTTGTATTTTTTTTCTATTTGTCCGATTGAGGTGATTCAAGTGTCTATTAAAAGATAATTTCATGATCTACAATTTTCATTAGAACTCAAAAGTCAATTTTAATGTTTTGATTCTAAAAAATACTTCTGAAATGATTGCCGGTTAATTTAATATCGTATAATTTTTTGTCCACATGTCCGATTGAAGTTATTGAAGTGTCGGTTAAAAGGTTATTGCATGATTTACGACTTTTATGAAAGACCCGAAAGCTAAATTTGATATACGGGTTTCGTTAAGAGTTCAAAAGGGATTTTTTATGTTTCAAGATCTCCATTAACAAACATTTTCTTATTTGGATTATTTATCAAATGACCCTCATACTTTTCTACTTTATACTACTTAGTCCTTTACAAATTCTATCTTAATCTAACTTTATTTTTTTTATTATTTGTTCTATTTGTCCGATTAAGTTGATTCATGTGTCTATTAAAAGGTAATTTCATGATCTACAACTTTCATGAAGGACTAAAAAGCAAATTTTTATGTTTCAATTCAAAAAAATGCTTCCTAAATTTGTTCGTTTCGATTGTTGGTCTATTTAATACCATATGATTTTCGATCCACATGTCCAATTAAAGTTATTCAAATGTCGGTTAAAAGGTTACTGTATAATCTACGACTGTCATGAAGAACCCGAAAGTTAATTTGATCTACGAGTTTTATGAAAGGTTCAAAATGGAATTTTTATGTTTCAAGATCTCCATTAACAAATATTTTCTTATTTGAATTAGTTATCAAATCACCCTCATACTTTTCCATTTTATGCTACATAGTCCTTTCCAAATTCTATCTTACTCGATTTAACACTTCAATTTTTTTTTCTTTGTTCTATTTGTCCAATTAAGCTAATTCAAGTGTCTATTAAAAGGTAATTTTATAATCTACAACTTTCATGAAAGACTCAAAAGCTAATTTTTATATTTCAATTCTAAAAAATGTTTTTGAAATTTTGTGATTTCGATTGACAATCTATTTATTATCATATTATTTTTGATCCAGATGTCCGATTAACAAAGATTCACAAAGATTACTTCATAAAATTTTTGACCCCGCAGAGAAGCGCAGGCCAAAAAACTAGTTCTTATGTCACGCCCTAACCCGAAAGTCGAGCATGAACAACCACCGCGTCTCCTTGAACCACGTGCCGCGCGTCACACGTATCCAAGGTATCGCGAAGCGTCGATACCAAATCAAAAACAATAAAACCGGAATATAGAATAAATTTGAAATACTCAAGTTTGCAAATCAGAGTAAAAGCAGAATCGTCAAAAAAACCAAAATAATATAAGTACTCTAATAAATCGAAAACCACATCAAATCCAAATAGAGAGTTAGTAAACAAGAAACAAGGCACGAGGAATGAAAATGAACAGAGACAATGCTAGTGGGACCCGTCATGTAGTGAGAAGTACCTCTAAGAGCAGTAAAAACAGCATACGCCACCGACTCGACCGTCCACGAATGCGCTGAGTTCTAACTACCCTGAAAGCACAACAAGAATTTGAGAGGTGAGTACACGAATGTACCCAGTGAGTGAGCCACCCTAAAAAAAGGACCAGAAGAGGGTGGGGTGCACTCACAACCAAAACAGGTAAGAAAACCAAGTTATAAATAATGGTTAGCAATAAAAAAAAGTACCAGAAATCGTTTATCATTTTCATAAAACAAATGGGTTGCCAATAAAACCTATCCAGAGAGACCTTGGCCCGAGTCAACCTCCGGAACGATCAGGGGCATTTTCGTCATCATCAAATCATTAATAAAAATATCATTTTTCTCATTGTTCCAAACAAGCCCGTTCCCATGACGTTGGCTTAGGTCCGGTACTGCGTGGTGGCCGCAGCACACCCAATTTAGCTCTCCCATGCACACGTCGAACCGGTAAATAAATATATAAATATGGCATGCTGGGCCTGGAGCTACGAACCATATGGATCCAAAACGATAGCCATGGTATGTTAAAACAAATACACTAGCGCTGGGTCGCGTTCGAGACGCTCCACCAACCAGTCATACGTACTCCTGGAGCTACGTCCATAAGTCCCCGTAAGCTTGAACAAATTGTTTAAAACAAAACCAGGTCATTCATGGACCCAAAATATTTATCAAAACATTTTATAAATCATTTACGTAAAAACAGTAATAAAACATTTCCTCAACGGGTTCTCCGTTGAGGATAGTCCACTCACAGCTCAGGGGACTCGTACACCCCCAAAGTCTGTCCGCTGTGAGTCTAGCCGATGTCTCGATCAGCGCCTCAGCCATCTGATTGAGAAGCACGTGCAACACAAGAAAATCATTAAAAGCAGTATCATAATCAGAGTTATAAACCAGAATAATTAACCAAAACAGTCAAATAAAACATAATGAAATCACAAGAACAAATATCCCACACCCACGGTCTATGTCGAGGAGTTTAACGTATGTCATACAATGTTTTACAGGGTTTTAATACGAGTTTCAGGTTTCGAATACACTTTCTAAGCTTATTGGATCAACTTTGGCCATTAAGGGCAAAACTGTAATTTTACTAGATCAGGGGCAAATGGTAATTTTAACATACTAGGGCTTTTATGATGATCCTCTAACCTTACATGTCCAATTAGTGTGCTTAGATAAACCAAATCCTTTTCTAGGGGCAAAGTTGTAATTTTATCCATTCGAGGGTAAAATGGTCATTTACACTTATTATAGGTTTCACAACATACATACGAATTTATTGATGTGAGCAACATAGTCGAGTTCTCTCAATTCCACCCTTATAGGTAATTTCGTAAATTTGATGACTAAGGGGCATATTGGTAATTTATACCAATCAAGGGTAACATGGTAATCTTACCCAAAAGGATCGCTACGATTGTTTTCCAATCTCCAAGGTGTGATCTTGAAGGCTAAATACATGTATCACTTTCTTATGGGCAAAATAGTAAATTTGCCTAATGAGGGTATTTTGGTAAATTACACGTTCTAAGAGTACTATGATGTGACTTACGAACTATAGTCATTGATCCCAATAGGTCGGATTCCAAATCGCGACCCAATTGGTTAAATTTATCCTCTTATAATACATAAGGGTAATATAGTCATTTTTGCTTCTAGGGGTAAAGTAGTCTTTCTACCGCTTATCGATAATTCCAATACTTTATCCGCTTCATTCTACAATATAAATATGGTCGAATTCGAAATCATGGCTTAACATGATATATTAGTTTACTTTTACTAATTAAGGATAAAATAGTAATTTACCCACTCGAAGGGTAAAATGGACATTTTATATTCCTACGAATATTACGGAGAATCACAAGAATTATTCGGACATATTAGCACAACTGATGTGGTCAAATTCTTTAAATTCCCCTAAAAAGGTAATTTCTTAATTTAATACTTTAAGGGCGATTAAGTAATTTTACCATCCAAGGGTAAAATAGTAATCTCACTTCTCAATATATTGGACCAAATTATATTTATATATCTCCAAATTTCCTTTTTTATTTCCTTATTTCTCCTTATTTTCCTTATTCTCTCCTTTTCTTTTTCTTTACTTTATTTCAAAATTGGGCTTAAGTCCAAGTACATTCTCTTTTTTTTTTTTCGTTGGGCCTGGTTAGGCCCAACAGCCAGCCCACCCTAGACCAGCCGCTTGGCCGCGCGCTTGGCTCTGGTCCAGGCGCTGGGCCGCCAAGATAGTTGGCCCAAGTGGCCTGCCCTCCTTTTTTTTCTTCTTCTTCTTCTTTCATTTTTTTTAAAGATTGGCTGGTCGGAATCTGGAATTTTTTCCAGATTCCGGCAGCCCCTAAGCCAATTAAACCATTTTTCAACCCCCTTTTTACCAAATTTTCACTTCTAAAAACTTCCACAATCAATTCCTAACAATTAAACACCAAAATGGCAAAATCCACCAACTTATAGCATTAAATCAAAACAACTTACCCAAATATATGAAATCTCAAGCTCCCATGCCTTAACAAACTCCAATCCGAATTTTTTCACCAAGTAAATTGTTTCCCAAGAATCTCCAAAACAAACTCAAGTTAAAATCCATCTTCAAAACTTCAATATATCAAAATATTCTCCAAAATTCTCTTTGTCTTTCTTAACTTGGAAATCCCTCAATGTACCTTAAATATTAAAATCCACAAGTTTTTATAGAAAGGGCTTGATGAGGGGAAGCTTATATTCCAAATGCATGCAAGATTTGATTGAAATTGGAGCTTGAATTATTAGACAAAGAGAGAAGTGGAGAGCTTTTGTTGGAGAGCAAAAAATGAAGGAAGTGGTGGTGTTGAAGGAGAGAGAGTCTTTAAATATTTTCCAATTGACAAAATTACCAAATGGTCCATTTGCCTTTATACCATTTTTCAATCAAGCCCCATAACTCTTCTTTGTTTCGATTGAGCCCTAACTTCTTTCTTTTACATAATTAATTTTAATATTAATCACCTAATATATATATATATATATACATAGTATTACATCTTATAAAAAACGATACACCATAAATGAAATTTTCAAAAATTATTATTTATTTTCAAATTTCAAATATTAGTATTGAATTCAGGTTTTTTCAGGTTCGGGTTTTTTCAGGTTTTAAATTTTTCGGGTTCTGGTTTTTTCAGGTTCGGGTTCGGACGGGTTCAGATTTTGACTTTTTTTATCAATCGAATTCAGGTCATGTTTGGGTTTGGATTTTTCTCGGGTTGGGTTCATTTTACCACCTCTACTCCTATCCTATCAAACAAAGGAAATGCATATTTCCTCTCCACTTTCTTTTCTTCCTACTTTCCTCCGAATCAAACTGTAGTAAGCAAAGACTAGAGCTGGCAATTGGGCGGGTTCGGGTGGGTTCGGGCTCGGGTTTGATTTCGATTCGAGATTCAGAATCCGATCTCGATCCGGCTCATCCCGGTTCAAGTGTAAGCTCTTTTTAAATAAAAATAATTATTTTATCTTTTATATAATAAGTTTATTGATAATATATAATATAATAATATGATATAACATTATTATCAATATTATAAAGATTGAATAATTGTTAAAAATTACTAACAAATGATTAATAGCGAAAGAACAGTCCCATCCATAAAGACATTCAGAGAGTTCCGAAAACTCGACCACTCGTTGAAAAATGAAAACCCTTCTTCAGAAAGATTACGGTCAACAACCATTATTAAGTGGCGTGCAACATTTAAATTAATTGAATTAAATATAAAATACATATACTTTATTACTAATTTAAATTAATTAATGCTAATCAATTCTAAATTATTGCAAATTAAAACAAATTAAGCATTAAATTAAACAAATATTTAAAACGAAAGTCTTAAATTAAACAAATTAAAAGCTGATAGACCCTTAATTGAACCACTAAAGAATTTTGGGGATTGAACTGAACTAAAATAAGGGACTAGATTGAATAAGGATAGAACTTTCGGTTTAAACATTTGCTTCTGTTTCATCATCTGTTTTTGTAGACTCTTTATTTGTTTTAAAAAAATTAAAATTTCATGTATTTAATTAATTATACTTTAATTTGTTATAAGGGTACTTTTTAATCTTTTGTTTTAAGTTATATAAATTATATATATATATAGTAGTTTAGCACTTTTTATATTAATTAATGAATCATTTAATTGTGATCATTATTATATAAATTTTATTATATTCATATATATAATATATTTATTTAATATTAAAAGGAAATATGTTTTTTTCTAACCAATAAAATATTTTATTTTATAAATTAGTATTAAATTCAAATTATTTCGGATTCGGGCTCGGGTCGGGATCGGGCTCGGTCTCGGGTCGGGTTCGGGTTGCCTTGGGTTCGGGTATTTTTGGGCTCGGGTAATTTCGAGTTCGGGTTCGGACGGATTCGGGACGTTGACTTTTCTAGTCAACTCGGGTAATTTCGGGTTCGAATTCGGGTGGATTTCAGGTTCATTTTGCCAGCTCTAGCAAAGACTCCAAGCATGTTCAAGATACTCAAGAGCCCAAAAGAATATCTCAATTCATTATTATCTATACTATATATAAAAGTACGAGTTTTGTAAAATTTTTGAACCGCCTATTATATCCTTATTAAACTTTTGAATCGTCTATTATATCCTTATTTTTTATCATATTTCTTAAATGTCATTTTTAAAATTTTTATAGTTTTAGTCAACTAAAAACTCTATTTTTATTTAATCAAATCTAATATCCTTATAACTATTTTATTTTTACCATTTTACTATTCTACTTTTATAGTTTTACTCAACTAAAAACCCTATTTTTATTTAATTAAATCTAATATCCTTAAACCTATTTTATTTTTACGATATTACTAATTTAATTAAAAGGCTTAAATATATTAGAATTTTTAAAATATATTTCTGAAATGACATTGTTTAAATTTTACAGTTTTTTGTTAGAAATAAACTTTTACAGTTATTCTGCTAAAAACTCTATTTTTATTTAATTAAATTCAATATTTTTATAAATATTTTATTTTTATCATTTTAATTTTAAAAAATTAAAGACTTTTTGATAGTTTTGGACCCATTTCAATTTTATAATATAAACTAATAAAAGTATTATTATCAAGTTTAAAAGTTAAAATAAGTTGCCCAATCATTAATTATTCATTTTTTAAAAATAATTAAGTTAAAATTTATTGAAAATTTAATTATTGTGATTGATCTTTTTCTATTTTTAGAGTGTTTGTTGATAGTTTAATATATTGGAGTGTATGACAAGAACTTAAAGTTTTTTTCTTTTAAAAAAAAAGTAATATGCAATTATTTCCTTTGACTTATAGGGTTAGAAGAGTCAATTGGGCGGGTTGGACGGATTTCGGGTTCGGGTCATCAGGGTTTGGCTCAAATGAGTCTGGTAATTTTCTCGGGTCATTTGGATTTCGGATCATCTAGGTTCAGGTCATTCGGCTCTCGGGTCTAGGGTCAAGCAGGTTTGAGTTTTGGCCTCAGGTCACTCGGGTTTTGGGTCATTTGGGTTTTGGGTTTTTCGGCTCTATGACTCGGATCAATTGGACCAACCTTGAATTTTTTAATGTTTAATTCTTAAATTTATTTAATATCTTTATTATTCGATTTATTTTACAATTGACTACCGATGAAGTTTAGCAAACTGCATATACGAGGTTAAAGAGTTGACATGTGTCCATTTATATATTACTAATTTTGAATATTAAATACATAATTAATTATGAAGTGGGAGTATGTGCTGAAATAAATATTGGTTATATAATATCCAAATTTATGTTTTTTCATTACATCAATTAAAATTATAAATTAATCAATAATATAAGTATCCATAAAAATGAAAATAAAATTACAACCCTTACCGGTGAGATTATTAGTACGGTAGAAAAACCTAATAGAAAAAATTGTCAAGAAATTACTAATTAAATTCATTATGTAAAAAAAAAAAAGCAAATTACTAATTATAAATCTATCATAAATTATTCCTAGAACTGATTTAATACTTATATTCATATAATGATGTTTAGCAAATTTAATAAAATTATAACAATAATGTAAATTTTATTGAATAAATGATAATTTAGAATGGTTAAAATTATAACAATTTGGATTTTATTGAATAAAACATAATTGCACGTTACCCATTGTGTTTAAATTAAAAAAATAATAATAATTGAAATTAATTATAAGTAAAACAGTAAAAACTTGATTCAAACTCGATAACACATCCAACTGATCGAACTCGATTTGATCAAAAAAAGTAAACGACCCGAACCTGTCCTATCCAAACCCAACAAACCCATAACCCGAATGACAGGTTCGGGTCGTTTACTTTTCTTGGTCAAATCGGATTCGGTCAGTTGGATGTATTATCGAGTTTGGATCAAGTTTTTACTATTTTATTTATAATTAATTTCAATTATTATTATTTTTTAATTTAAACACAATGGGTAACGTGCAATGCACGTGGAAGTGAAAACTAGTTAATGAAAAAGTTACTACATAATATATGATAGGATTATGGCAGAAATTTTCAAATCAATGAGGCACACGTTCACACAACATAACAATATTTTATGATTCTAAAGCATAATATTTAGACTTCATAACATAATTTAACTTGCAATAGGACAAAAATCAGAGCTCAATTCTACAATGAATCACTACACCAATTTTTCTGATTCTCTTAAGGCAAACTTGCATTGCCAAAGTTCAGAATCCAAAGAAAATCACAATTCTATGTGGCATCTAGTTCCTAAAAGAAGATTAAATTCCAACGGCCCATAAAGCAAAAGTATAAAAGCTCAGGTCTAATTGTCTGTTTTAGACTTCAGCCCAAAAAATAGGGGGCAACCCTACCCATTCCAGTTAGATTTATCCTAGTCCCATGGTTGATTGCAATGGCTCTCACCAATACTCAGCTCCTCCAACCAAAGCGACAAAACCCAGAAGTTTCCAAGCCTTTGCATTCTACAACTTATGAACACTATTTACATGCAACAAAAAATATTCAAGACCTACTAACTGGAAATACTGCCCAAAACTCTCCTTAACTCGTATTTCTGCTCTGTCGTTAGCCTTGATGGGTACTTGACATCAAATTTGATCCTCAAATTACCTTTCTTCCCAGGTTCTTTAGATATAGGCATTCCTTCATTTTGAACAACAACCTCATAGCCAGGCTTGATGATATCAGTCACTGGGATGGCGAGGTTCCTGCCATCCAGGGTAGTCAGGTCTAAATTCTTACCAGTGAGGGCTTCCAGCAGTGTAACCTCCTGATTGACAACCAGATCATTTCCATCCCTCTTATAAAGAGCATGTGGCTTCTCCTCAATGACAAAAATGACATCAGCGGGAATTATACCAGGCTCCTCATTACCTTTCTCTGGGAATGTAATCTTCGTGCCCCTCTTCCAACCAGGTCTTACTTCAATACTCAATATCTCTTCCTTAGTTCCACACTTACTGCAGAAAAGTAGCTCAGTGGTCAGGCCAAAGCAACATGGGCAAGCCATCACGCAAATTATACCAGAAAAGTAAAGGTTAAGGAAAAATAAACAGAAACAGGCAAATACACTGCCAAAATTTGTACCAAGAATGAAAATGTTGTTATCTCTCTCTTTTTCTTTCCTTTTTGGCCAGGCTCCTTTTCTTTCCTCGGAATTAAGAATGCTACACAAAGTTATGATTACTTGTTTGGTTATTCTAGTTGTCTAGATGCTTATGAAAATCTCTTAGATTCCCTAAAAACAACCAATCACTTAACAGGAAAACGAACTACTGATTAGTGCCAAATAAGGTGTTCTACCTATGTAAAGAAAGAAATAGCACTGATGCATGGAAATACTTCAGTTATAATGGGCATAAAGCACCTCACATAAATGGATTGGCATCCAAGTCAGTAAAACGTGTTGTTGACACTAATGCTCAAAATTTCTGAAGGCGGGAAGTAGATAATCATTTTTCTTTTTCTTTCTTTCCGGTTGGGGGCACATTAGATAGTTAAATTTACAGTAGTAATGCAGTATTTACTCCTTGTTTTGGCAAATTACCTATGCTAATCCAAAGGAGGGTCAGACATGTTATCATTATTTGTAAACAGAAAGGGAGAATAGGACATGATAGGATGCGAGAGGGTATGTCATGGTTGTTTACCTCATAACCCAATCGTACCCTCTTGCTTAAAACATAACAAATCATTCGACTCCTAGACCCTTTACTCATGAGACACAAATGTCCTTGCTACTGCATCTGAGGCCTAAAAGAGATGACTATATCAAAAAAAAAAAATAATAATAAAAAAAAAAGGTCAGCCTATTGAGGAGATTCAGATGACTTTCACTAGTTTATTACCAATTATTTTCTCGATTTTCAGAAGAGGTTTCCCTAGTAACACAACTTGTACATGTCGAGACCATTACAGGAAAAGAGCATAAGCAAGCTGTGAAGTTCTAATATTTGATCACCCTTTACTGGAATTCTATAATTGTACAATAGGGAAGTATGGCTAAAAAATAAGATAACAATAACCCTCCAATACCTAGAGTGACAGTTCAAGACATATTTCATAACGTGTGCATGCAAAGTGCTAAACTCACATCTCACATTCACAAAACAAGATACTTCTGTCGGCAACTAAGAAAAGCAGGAGAAGAACTTTCCTTCCTCGAGTTGAGCAAGGAAGGCAATAAATTCCAATAGAATCTTTGACGTAAGAAAGTGGTGAAATGGCTTTACATTCATAGTGGACACCTACATATATTTTCTAAGTAGAATATATTTGACCATATACCACACCATTCTTTAAAAGGAGGATTTTAGTTTCGGCTAGACCTCTAAAAGAATGAATTTAATTGAAAGAAAACGAAATAATTTAAAAGAAATTATCTGCTTCGCACTAGCAAAAAAACTAATTTTAGGCAAAGCATTTTAATAACTCACACCACTAGCATTGCATGCCAAATACCATGCAGCTCAACTCCAGTAGAATCATTTCCAAAAAAGCAAAAAGATTCCAAGAACCTTGCATCTTCAGCTAATCAACTTACATAAACAAGAATTGAATTCCCTTTACCAACAAAATGGTTGTTACTACGACAACAAGAAACTCATTATCAAGCCAAATTCACATTTTTTTTTATTTATAAAGATTCATAGCAATAAGTTATCAATATTCAATTATCATAAACTCATTTAAACCTAAAAATCTTTAAAATTAGAAGTATTAGGGAAATGAAGAGCTTACCCTGAGGAGTCAAGAATAGTCCTGAAAATCCTCATTTTCTTCAGGGTACCTTTAAAAAGCTCTTCCAAGCTACAAAGCAGCACATTTTCCACAGCAAGCGCTTTCCTCATCTCCCCATTACTATTGCTATTATTCGAATTCCACCCTTCTCTGCCTCTATTTCCCCTTCCAGCCGCTCCTCTTCCACCGTTAGATTCCGCCCCAAACAGCTCCGCGTAAATATCCTCCGCATCCCTCGGGTTAAACCGAAAGGACCCCGTATTGGGCTGCTGCTGTCTCTGATTGTTACCGTTATAGTAATGCCCCCCGCTACGCTGATACGAAGTGGAAGCCGCTGTCGAAGCGGAAGAAGCAGGAGAAGGCGGAGGAAACTGGCCGGATTTAAGAGCCTCCTCGCCGTAAAGATCGTAGATATGTCGCTTCTGAGGGTCAGACAAAACGTCGTAAGCTTCGGAGATAATCTTGAATTTGGCTTCAGCTTCGGGTCGCTTGTGAGAAGGGTTCTTGTCAGGGTGCCAAATCATGGCTAGCCTTTTGTATGCCTTCTTGAGATCGTCCTCCGTCGCCTGGCGATTCACTTTCAGAATATTGTAATAATCGACGCCCATGATTTTTCCTTTTTCTTTCTTTTCCTTAAAATTGAAAACAATTTTTCATTCTTGTTTTTCTTTTTTCTGTAATGTTGGGTTGGGAAATTAGGGTAACGGAAAAGGGAGGGAGAAGACTGTGTGAAACTAGGAAGGAGGATCTGAGTTTCTGACGGTTAAGAAAAGGAAAGAAAATATATTATTTTTCAATTAATGTTTATTTGGCCAAAAATAATTTTTTTAATAATGCTTTTATATTTAACTAGACGCACATTTACTCCGTTAAGCAATTATATCTTTATCCATATATATATCTATACTAATTATCTATATTAATTATAAAGCCAAGTCCTGAGTTTGTGTCACGAGTTGACTCGGACACAAACTCAGTTTATAAAAATCTATACTAATTATAAAGCCAAGTCCTGAGTTTGTGTTACGAGTTGACTCGGACACAAACTCAGTTTATAAAAATTCAAAACAAAATAAAAACTACCCATTTTAAATAAAATTACTCATTAGAATAATTATAAGAATTTAAATTTTATTTATATCATTTTAAAAAAACTACCCATTTAAAAAAAACCTGTCAAAAACTACTCACATAGTGAATGCACTGTGTCTTGTCTATATCTATACTATCTATATGTTCGTTTGTAAAACTTTTGAATTACCCATTATACCCTTCTTTTTCGAATATATTTCTTAAATGTCATTGTTTAAATTTTTATAGTTTTATTCAACTAAAAACTCTATTTTTATTTGATTAAATCTAATATTTTTATAAGAACTATTTTATTTTTACCATTTTACTATTTAAATTAAAATACTTTTATAGTTTTACTCAACTAAAAACTCTATTTTTATTTAAT
This sequence comes from Corchorus olitorius, assembly GCA_001974825.2. Lineage (NCBI taxonomy): Eukaryota > Viridiplantae > Streptophyta > Magnoliopsida > Malvales > Malvaceae > Corchorus > Corchorus olitorius. Next base: position 14,412 of record AWUE01024300.1, read on the forward strand.
TAAATCTAATATCATTATGCCTATTTTATTTTATCATTTTACTAATTTTATTAAAAAACTTAGATATATTAGAATTTTTAAAATATAATTCTTAAATGTACATTGTTTAAATTTTACATTTTTTTAGAAATAAACTTTTGCAGTTATTCTACTAAAAATGCTATTTTTATTTAATTAAATTTAATATTTTTATAAATATTTTATTTTTATCATTTTAATATTAAAAAATTGGATACCAATTAAAATATAAACTAATAAAAGTATTATTATCAAATTTAAAAGTTAAATGTTTTTCCTAGATTGTTTGCCTTCCTTCTCGGTTAAATCGTCGCTAGATTGGTTGTCAATCGGGTTTTGCTTGACTTTCTTTGCCTCGAGGGGAAGCTGCAATTGCTCCAAGACAACGAAATGCAGTCTTTCGAACATCTTCCTCCGCGATATAAATTTGGTTGTAGCCGCTGTGTCCAACCATGAAGGATAAAATTTTGTGTTGAGCTGCTTCATCCACCAATAGATCAGCAACCGACATGGGATATTCATCTTTGGGGGTGGCTAAATTCAGG
>AWUE01024302.1:0-26769 GCA_001974825.2 Corchorus olitorius
GTTAAGGGAAAGTTTTTTTTTTAAGTAATTTATAATATGTAGGAAACTAATTGAGTGAATCATTATTAATGATTGTTTACCTTGCTTACGATGTAAATTTACTTTTACTAATTTAAATTCTACCTTTTAAGTGGGAAATTCATTTTGCCCAAAATTTTGTACCATATTAATTGTTTGAAAGAATAAGTTAGTCACTATGTAAATTAATAAAAATTATTTACGAAAATTAAAAATTTTTTGGCTTGCAAAATTAAACTTTAAGAAATCAAATTATACCATTATAGAAAGTGAAAAATTATTGATAGAATATTGATCTAGTTAATTAATATGCAAACCAATGATAATTACTTTAAATTTGACCAATAGAAAAGTTCTTTTTAAGTAACTTTATGCATGAAATTAATTAATTGAAATCATCATTAACAATTTTTATTAATTTTTTAATGTTTTTAGAATAGAGTATTTTAATTCTTAAATTTTTAGATATTTGTCAATTAACAAATTTGTTATTAATAATAATTTTATTTTATTAATAATAATTTGATTTCCAAAATGTATATATTAGCCTTTTTTTAGTAGCAATGTTAGTCTTTTTTAAATGGCATTTTATTAATTTAAATAATTTTTATTAGTGTTAGAGAAATATAATACATCATATATATAATTATATTAAACAAATTAGTTAGAAACAACTATAAAAGAAAAAAATTTAGACATTTTTACCTTTTTCTAATGAGTTTTTTCTTTTTATTTTTTTAAACATCGAATGGTAATTCAAAATCCATATCAAAATTTAGAATTGTTTAATTGTTAATGTAACTATGTAACGAAACATAATTGAATAATATAAAGTAAGAAAGGACAATTTTTTAAATCTTTTAAGGAAAAGAATAAACAATAAAAGAAGATATATAATCTTGACAAAAAGAACATATTAAAGTTGTTTAAAAAGATCAAAGGTCACAAAATTTCTTGTTAAAAAATAATAGAATAATATATAAAATTAAAAGTAACAATTACACAAAAACCTTTTAGAAATAAAACCTCACATAGAATTTTTGTTGGCACGTAGATGATGAAAATGAAGAAAAAAGTAACAAATAAATAAAAGTTTTTTTTAGAAAAAAGAATAAACATGAAATTTCTTTTTTTTTCTTTTTTTTTAGAAGAAAGAAGATTTCCCTTGATTGATAAAAGAATAAAAAAAGAAAAAAGTTATTTAAAAATGAATAAATAGATAAGTCTTTGAAAAAAATGAATAATAAACATATAAATATAAATAAATCAAATGACAACAAATTGAAAATTTTATAGACAAACTAAAAATAATAAGAGAATTACTCAACGAGAAAAGTGAAAAAAAAAACAAATAAAAATGTATTCTAAACTCTAAAACTCACCACAAAAATCTTTTAGGTAAAAAGAGGACTTCCATGAGTTGAAATGAGATTAGAGAACCATTATTTATAATGGTAATCTAACCATTAACTCTAATTAAAAGAGGTTAAATTAATAATTTTTTAGAGATGATTTTGGATCTAAAAGATTAATCAAAGAGGAGATTGTGGATCTAGGATATCGTAATTAGAATGTAATCAATCAATCAAATATATATAAATTGGACACATGGTATTCAAGGACACATGCCACTTGTCAGAAGGAGAGGGCTTCAGTATTAAATAATTTTCCTTTTTTCCAACGTCTATAGTTTTAATATATACTAGAACTTCCCGGCCGCGCTTCACGTGCGGCTGTTTTATTTTATAAATCATTTTAAGAAAATTCAGTCAAGAAATGAAATTTGTTGTGAAATGATAACAAAACAAAAGCAAGGGAGTAGAGAATTGAAGTATGGAGAGAGACAATAGAATATGGAGAAGAAGAAAATATGAAGAAGGGGAGAAATTGTTCTTATTCATCTTATTCCATAACAAAGTAAGTGGCATATTTATAGGCACATAGATACATCATCATAAATATAAGGGGATGAACTTAGTACATAGGTAAATGTGTCTGAATGAACCAAGTCATCAATCTTATCTTTGCTTTAATTAGATTCATAGACATCCATAACATACATGTATATTCATAACAAATTTATAATTAATTTAAAATTATTTGATAATTTATTTTATATAGGAAAGGGGATGAATGACTTTTAATTTTTCCAAACTAAATGAATACAAATATAATAATCAAAACATTAGAAAATTATCTACTGATACATGTCAAAGAAACCAAATACCATGTGATGCTCAATGAGGACCTTGCTCATAAAATTAATAGTAGGTTTAATATATATATATATATATATATAATGATATCTCACAAAAATTTAAAAAAAGGAAATTGCAATTTCCATTTTGACCTTATGAATTTAAGGTGATTTCTACCCAAACAATTAAAGTACCCTTTTTTAATTTTTTTTCCTATTATTTCCATCGTCTTTCTCCCTTATTAAAGATTCTGCACTTTTTTTTCCCTTCCATCTCTTCTTTTTCTTACAGAAATGTATACTTAGTATGAAAGATCACATATTTATACAATTATATAATGAATACAAGGATATAGCTTTACAAACTGTTTGTAGTGTCAGTGGCAGGTTTTGATGACAATTTTTAATTTGAATAGGCTTACATATCAATTCAGTTTTGAATCTTTGATAGCTACATGCAATAAGTTGAGATTTGTGGTTTATTAAGAAGAAAATAAGTGCAGTTGTTTTCTTTTTTATTCAAAAAGGTTAAAAATGTAATTGAAATTTCCTTATTTCAAATTTTACAAACCATCATTTACTTAATGATAATTATATATCTTCATTGTATCAATTAATAAAAATTCTTGGTAGACTGTCCCTTTTTTAAATTTTCCCTTTTTTTTAAAAATAAACTTTTACAGTTATTATACTAAAAACTATTTTTTTAATTAATTAAATTCAATATTTTTATAAATATTTTATTTTTACCATTTTAATTTAAAAAAAAATTGGAGACTTTTTGATAGATTTGGATCCATTTTAATTATAATATAAACTAATAAAAGTATTATATTATCAAGTTTAAGAGTTAAAATAAGTTGTCTAATCATTAACTATTCATCATTTTTTAAATTAATTAAGTTAAAATTTATTAAAATTTAATTATTGTGATTGACTTTTTTCTATTTTTGGAATGTGTATTGGTAGTTTAATATATTGGAATGTATAACAAGAATTTAAATTTTTTAAAAATAAAAAGAAGAGTAACATACAATTATTTCCTTTGACTTATAAAGTTAAAGGAGTTGACGCAAAAAAAAAAAAAAAGATAAAAAGAGTCAATCGGGTGGGTTGGATGGTATAGGTCATCTGGGTCCAAGTCGAATGATGAGTCAGGTAATTTTCTTGGGTCACTCGGGTTCTGACTCTTCTAGGTTCAGGTCATTCGGGTCTCGTGTCTGCTGGGTTTAGGGTCAGCGAGTTCGGGTTTTGGCCTCAAGTCACTCGGCTTCTGGGTCATTCGGGTTTTGGATTATTCGGATCTAGGACTTGGCCTTGAATTTTTTCATGTTTAATTCTTAAATTTATTTAATGTCATTATTATTCGATTTATTTTACAATCCACTATCGGTGAAGTTTAGCAACCTGCATATATGAGGTTAAAGAGTTGACATGTGTCCCTTTATATATTAATTTTGAATATTAAATACATAATTAATTATTTTGAAGTGAGGTATGTGCTCAAAAATGTATTGGTTATATAATATCTGAATTTATGTTCTTTCCTGATAGAAAAAATTGTTAAGAAATTACTAATTAATTATTATTATTTATTCATTATATGAAAAAAAATTACTAATTATAAATTTATCATAAATTATTCATAAAACTGATTTAGTATTTATCCATATATAATAATTGTTCATATAGTGAAGTTTAGCAAATTTAATCATAATAGGTAAAATTTATAACAATAATATAAATTGTATTGAATAAATGATAATATAGAAGGGTTAAAATTGTAACAATGTGTATTTTATTTAAAACATAATTTTAGTTTATTATATACATAAGTCATCCAGGTTAACTTCTCGGGTCATTAGGGTTACGGGTTTGTCGGGTCTGGATAAAAGAGGTAATTCAGGTCGTTTACTTTCTCTGGCCAAATCGGGTTCGGCCGGGTTGGGCGTGTTATCGAGTTTGGATCAGTCTTTGGCAGCTCTACTTATAATTAATTTCAATTATTATTTTAATTTTCTTTTAATTTAAACATGATGGGTCACGTGCAATGCACGTGGAAGTGAAGACTAGTTTGTAAAAAATACAGTTATTTATTTTTTAGGAATTTGAAATAAATAAACACTTTCACATGTATTTTTTAAATTAAATCTGCAGATAATAAATGGTTGGTAGTTTTTTCTTTGAAAAGTTAGTGGTATTTTATTCTTTAGTTAAGTTTCAGGTGATTTTCTTTTCAAATGGGTAGTTTTTTTTAAAAAAAATTTGAAAATACATTTTTACCCCTTTAATTGGTGATTTTCTTTCAAATTGGTAGTTTTAATTTTTGGTATTTAAGTATTTTGAGGCTCACATTATACTGTATATTATTTTTAGTGACTATGGAAATTACTTAAAGGCCAAATTGAGGATTAATGTGGTGTCTCCTTTTGTTCTTTTTTTTTTTTTCTTTTTTCACTTTTCGGGTGACTAAAAAGGCACTCGATGAATTTCCTCCCTTACTTTTCCTGCTGCCCTTTTCTGTAATTTACTATTTTTATATTTATGATTAAATGTGTTTTAATTAAATATTAATTGTGTGTGGATATTAGGATTTACCAGTTCAACTCATTTGCCTGAATTCCAAAGGATTGGTGCTATAAATGTATCTGCAATAATGGTTGATTCATGGGTAAACTATTGACATTCCAGTTCTGTTTTCCTTTCGTCTTCATTTCTATTTGGGTGGGTTTATTCTTCTCTAACATTTCTCTAAATTGGTTTCACATGGACTCCGTTCTGTTTCCTAAAATTTCCAGGTGGACGTTGATAAAATCCTTCCATTTAATTTAGCAGCGTCTTAGGATGGCATAACCTAAAGTGGGGAGCTTTCACTTCTCACCGCAACATTTTGAGGTAAATCTGGATTCATTTGTTGATTATATTATTTGATACTTAAATTTAACATTTCCTTATTCCTCTCTTATTTTACAAAAAGTTTTTTTTTATTTATTTATCATTCAACTTTCTTTTTATTTGAGTAGAATTTAGGTAATGCACTTTTAAAATGAAAGAGAGGTCATGTGTTTTGCTTTATATAATGCGAATTATTTGTTTCAATGTATCAGTTTCTCCTAACTGATTAACTTACATCCAATACAATATCTTCTTACTAACCGACATAAAGAACTACAAAAAATATAGCCTTAATAAGAAGATGATTGCAGTGCAAGCGCAGGCCGCCCTGCTTGTTATAATTAAGATAGATATAAATATTTATATACATAATATATAATTCAAAGAGTGGGTCAAGGGACAGCCGAAAAAAAAAGGGTGGGTCAAGGGGAATAACGTGCTGCTAAACTACTTCGAGGATTGAGAAGATACGCTCGTGACGTTGATACTTTTGGGCCTATGGCTTTAATCCTGTTTCTATGTACCTCTCTATACCTAAAGCTAATGACAATTAGATTAGGCATAATTTGTTGTTACATTTGTGATTTGAAAATAATCGATTTTAAAAAAAGTATTTAAAAAAAGTACAAATTTTTATGAAATTACAAACTGTCACGCCCCGACCCGGAAGTCGAGCACGGACAACCGCCGTGTTATCTCGAAACACGTGCCAGCCGGTCACGTGCACCAAGACTCCACGAAGCGTCAATACCAGATAAAAATACCGAAAACATGAACTGAGTATAAATTTGAAATTCTGAGGTTTGCAAATCAGAGTAAAAGCAGAAATATTAAAAACAAATACGGTAGTAAAAACGCTGCAACATTTAAAAACCGAAACCATAAGTCAATAGAGAAAACGAAAAATCAAAGTAAAACAAAAACGAGGAACAAGAGATAGCAAAAACAAAGACAACTGCCAGAAGGACCCATCACGTAGTGAAGAGTACCTCTAACTGGAGGGATCACTGCCTACGCCACCGACTCGATCGTCAAGGAAAACGTTGATCCTAGCTACCCTGAAAAGTCAACAATAATTCGAGGGGTGAGTACACAAATGTACCCAGTGAGTGAGCCACACTCAAAAGAGAACTCGAGAGGGTGGGGTGCACTCATAACCAAAACAAATTGGAAAAACCAACAATTATAAAAACAATATCATCCATCAAAACGAGTATACAAAATCATTTATCATTTTATAAAACCTGAGCTGCCAATAAAACCTATCAAGAGTGACTTTGACCCGAGTCAACCTCCGGAACCGTCAGGGGCATTTTTGTCATAAACAAATAATACTAATAAATATACGATTTCCTTATTTTTCCCAAACAAGCCCGTCCCCCTGACGTTGGCCTGGGTCTGGTACTGCGTGGTGGTCGCAGCACACCTAGTTTAGCTCCCACATGCACACGTCGAACTGGTGCAAATATATGGCGTGTCGGGCCTGGAGCGACGAACCATGTGGATCCAAATCAAACCATGGTCCGCCAAATGAGTCCAGCTACTAGCTAGTATAACCACCAACCCAAGCCATATGTACTCGTTGGACCGCGCCAGTCCACAAGTCCCCGTATGCTTATCAACAATTCAAAATCATATTCACAGGTGATTCATGCACCCAAAATCATTTAATAAAACCATTTGTAAATCATTTAAATAAAATAGTATAAAACAGTTCCTCAACGGGTTCTCCGTTGAGGACAGCCCACTCACAGTTTAGGGGACTCGTACACCCCCAAAGTCAATCCACTCTGAGCCTAGCCGATGTCTCGATTAGCGCCTCAGCCGTCTGATTGAGAAGCACGTGCAACACAAGAAAATCATTAAAACCAGTATCATAATCAGAGTTATAAACCAGAATAATTAACCAAAACAGTCAGATAAAACATAATGAAATCACAAGAACAAATACCCCACACCCACGGTCTATGTCGAGGAGTTTAACGTATGTCATACAATGTTTTACAGGGTTTTAGTACGAGTTTCAGGTTCCGAATACACTTTCTAAGCTTATTGGATCAACTCTGGCCATTAAGGGCAAAACTGTAATTTTTACATAATCAGGGGCAAATGGTAATTTTAACATACTAGGGCTTTTACGATGATCCTCTAACCTTACATGTCCAATTAGTGTGCTTAGATAAACCAAATCCTTTTCTAGGGGCAAAGTTGTAATTTTATCCATTCGAAGGTAAAATGGTCATTTACACTTATTATAGGTTTCACAATATACATACGAATCCATTGATGTGAGTGATATAAATGAATTCTCTCATTTCCACCCTTAGGGTACTTTGGTAAATTTGATGACTAAAGGGCATAATGGTAATATTGATAGGTCGAGGGTAGAACAGTAATTTTACTCAAAAGGGTCTCTACGGTAGCTTTCCAATCCTGAATATACGATCTTAAAGTTTAATTATTTGTATCGCACTTTTAGGGGCAAAATGGTAAATTTGCCTAATAAGGGTATTTCGGTAATTTTACTCTCCCAAGGTACGGTGTCATTCCTTACGTGTCATAGTTGTTGATCCCAGTCGATCGGACTCGAAATCGTAACTCAATGGAATATATTAGTACACTATTACAAATTAGGGGTAATATGGTAATTTACCCACTCCAAGGGTAAAACTGGAATTTATGCTTCTACGAATAATATGGCGTTATACAATAATCGTTTAGATTTATTAATGCAATGCAACCAATGTCGTTGAATTTATTAAATTTCTCTTCTATGGGTAGTTTCGTAATTTAACATACTAAGGATGATTTGGTAATTTTACCCGTCTAAGGGTAAAATTGTAACTTCTCAATTTATTGGATCAAATCCTTATTTCCAAATTTTCTTATTTTTCATGATCCCTTTTTCCCTTTATTTTTCTCTTTTTTTTTCTTTTCTTTATTTCAAATTGGGCTTGGGTCTTGGTCCATTTCCCCTTTCTTTTTCTTTTTTTTTTTGTTGCTTGGGCTTGGGGCCATTGCTTGGCCCAGGCGCTGGTCTTGGAAAAGTACTTTCATGCTCATAAAGTATCAAGTATAAGGAAGGAGATATGTGGAATTAAGCAACGCCATGGAGAAAGAAACAATGCATGAGTATTGGGAACGTTTCAAGACATTATGTGCGAGCTGCCCTAATCATCAAATCATTGAACAGTTGCTGATCCAATACTTCTACGAAGGATTACTACCGTTTGACAGATCTTCCATAGATTCTGCAAGTGGAGGAGCTTTCATAGACAAGACTCCCACCGATGCTTGGACTTTAGTGGAAAATATGGCTACAAACACTCAACAATTTGTATCTCGAGAAGACTATTCAAGAGAAGGCAATACAAGAAGAATAAATGAAGTTTTTACCCATTCCATCTCATTGGAGCAACAACTTCAAGAAACAAATCAACAAGTCACTATGCTCACTGATTTATTCAATGCGAATTTTTCAAGTGTGCCAAAGGTTTATGGTATTTGTACACAAGGACACTACACTGATAAGTGCCCTTCTTTGGAACACACCGCGCAAGAAGTCAATGCTGTGGGAATGCAAGCTGTCGAAATATTCGGGTCCGGGGAACCCTGCCGAGACAACGTTTGAAAAGGAGTCGCCACTAATCTTTTTTCTAAGATGTGATTAGCCACCTATCCGATTATTAGTCTAATATTAATCTAAGCTTGGCGAAGGTAATACTAAACCTAATACAGTCTGCTTAACCAGAGTCTATGGGTTTGGGAGTCGGTTACGCTCGGGGAAGGATTAGCATCTTCGAGACGCCCGTCAAACGACGGTACCTCTAGTCTAAACTAAATCTAATGGGTTAATACTAAAGGTTGCTTTCAAATCTTGATTATTAGAGGAAAAGGGTTATAAAAAAAAATAAAATCATCTTTAAAATAAATGTCGAGAATTCGAAGAATATGATCGAACACCGTCGACCAATTCTATTTCGATTCTCTTTCACTGTTTGTTCTCTTGTTGAATCTTCCGCGTCGGGAAGAGGTTTTGAAAATGCTGTGACAAAATCTTTTACCATCTTTGTTTTTGAAAAACTTGATCAATTTTATTAATTTCCAAAATCTTCTTTTGGATTGTTTGATTAAGAAAACATTCTTTTTTTTTTTTAAAACACTTACCTTGAAAACTCTTGAATTACCCATTTCTTGATTTTTGAAAATTGAATAAGAGAAAATGATTTGAGATAAAACCTTTTTGAAAACACTTTTTATTGCTTCTTTTGATTTTCTGATTTTCACTTTTTTTTTGGATTTTTGTCCTTTTTCCATTTCTAGATTAATGCATGTATGCGAATGATGAATGCAAAATCCAGTTTATTAGTTGATTAATAAAAAGGAGTTTATTTGAATTGACCTTCACGAACCTAGCCCGGCCCTCCGGGGGTATTCGTAAATATCATTCAATCTCGGGGCGAAATCTCGAGAGGTCGTGCCCGAGCACCTTTACCCGAGATTAGCCCGTCATAGTTAAAACACCTCTTTATCAATCGAAGCTTATAATGGTGGCATGTAATGCAAACAATTATAATCAACCAAAAGTAAATATGGTATGCATGTGCTTATCTACTAATTATCGAGCTAACTTAAATTAATTACAAGTCCAAATAATTGAATTAACAAATAAACTAAAAGGAATTAAAAAGCTAAAGGGCGAATTGGACAAACTGGAAACCTTTCTGCACATCAAGAAGACAGTTAGCGAAGTTCAGGAATCAAACTGAGAGAATCAAAACGAATCAAGAGACAAATCCAAAATCGAAGACCAAAACAAAAGCAAATTGAACTTAAACGAATGAGAATATGGGTCATGGGATATGCTTACACTTCAAATGAATCTGGTTTAGAAAATCAAATTTTAAACTCCAAATCTTGATGCCCAAATTTAAAGTCACTTAAAAGGATTCACCAATTTCTTTTAAGTTATTTTCAAATTTGGAAAATTGGGTTTTTTAACTCCAAGCTTTGTTTTTTATTTTCAAAACTTAAAAATGACTCAAAGTGTCTTAACATGTCATCCTCAAGTCATCTTTAATCTAGGAAAAATTATAGCTTTAAGTCAAAATCCCAATTTTCAAATCCAAATTAACTCAATTCGAAAATATGAAATCCGTTTAAATTACTTTCAACTTAAATCATTAAGATCTCAAAATCAATTTTGCCATGAATAAACTCCATTTTCATTAAAAATTCAATCTTTAACCTAAATCCCAATTTCCATACTTAAATTAGTAAAATTCAAGAAACAAAAAGCACAAATTAAATACCAATAATATAAATCAAGCACCAAATTGCAAAATTCTAGCATAATTTCTAAAATTAGGGACTAAATTGAATAAAGCAGGGATCAAATTGCATTTAAACAGGAAATTGACTTGAAATTAGGGACTAAGCCGCATAAGTTAAAAATAAAACCTTAAATCAGGGGTAAAATTGAATCAATTAACAAATAAACATTCCAATTGGGGACTAATTGAATCAATTAACGAACATAAACCTAAATCAGGGACTAAGGTGAAAACGGAAATAAGCTGTGGTCTTTATGTGAACTAAATAACAAATCAAAAGATTCAGTTGCACTAAATTGAGGACTCAATTGAAGGAAGTTAGAAGCTTTACCTGAAATTGATGAATACCTCTTCCATTGACACTGAAACAGCCTGTTTTGATTATTTGGGTGCAGCACTATAAAAAGCCCTTATCTCATATTCTTCCTCAAAGCTTTAAGCTTTTAAGAACCCTAGCCGCCACCAACGCCGCCCACCGGAAATCGAACCGTGGCGGCTCTACCGTACCGGAGATAGTTTTGACCGTGAATCGGTCCCGAAAACTCTAGATAAACTCCTCTCCGTCTCCTCCTTCCAGATCTGGCCTCCTTTCCACCCAACACCTCCTCTAGCCTCATAGATCTAGCCTAAATCGACCTAAAAACCCACTTCCGATCCGACAAATCTAGTCGTCGGATGACGCTTTCCCTCTGCAAAACCCCCTTAACTGATCATCAATCTGAGCCCTTGACTCACGGAGATCCGAGACTGAAATCTTCGCCGCCGGGAAGGCCCTAGCTCCGACTACTACTAGCAACAAGCTTCAGCGGCAATCTAAGGTAATTACTTTCCTTTTTTCTGTTCTGTCAAATTTATGGGTATCTCAAAAATGAAAGGGAGAGATGAGAGTAAGGTTGTGAAATTTCTGGTTGTGTGTGATTGAGAGAGATGAGAGTGTTTAAGAGGGAGGCTTCTTTTTTCTGTTTTCTTGCTGAGTGAGAGAGAGCCTGGAGAGTTGTGTGTGCCTTTTTGGGTGAGGGAGCTTCCGAGAGTTTTGATCAGGGAGTGTAGTGAGGAGAAATAACCGAAAAGATGAGGGTGAGATGAAGAGTGGTATCTAGAGTGAAAAGAGATTTTGGGCAGAATATGTGAATCCAAAAAAAGTGGAGTGGGATTTTTTAGTGTGTTGAGGTTAGAGAGATTCTGAATTTTTTTGTTGTGAAGATTGTGTGTGTGATGTGTGTGAATTTTTTCAGAGGGTTTTTTTGGTGATCAAAGAGAGTAGGAGAGGAGAGAATGTGGAGTTTTTTCTTTTTTTGCAGTGTGTGATGTGTGTAAGGTCTGAGAGTGGAGAATTTTTGAGATGGAGGCTGTGTTTGTGGGAGAGCCCAAATTTAAGAGGGTGGTTTCCTTTTTTATTAAGAGGAGGAGAGCCTCTTTTAGAGAGAGAGAGCCCTGATCCTTCTATCTCGCTAACAACTTTTTTGTCTCTTTTGCAGCTCCATTCGCTGAACCTGGAGAGGATTACATGTGGGAGGTGAGGTGGCTTGATGAGCTGGAGAAACTCTGTTGATCAGGTAAATTTTCTCTCTCTGTAACTGACTAGCATTTAGGGAATGGTTTTATTGGATTCTGTTTATTGCACTGAATTGAATTCTTATCTGAATTGGGTGGATTCTCTGCTGCTTGTATCTTGAGTTGTTGAGTTGAAACGTGCACTTGCCATTTCACCTCCTCCCTTTGAGTTGTTTTCTCCCTGTAATTGCAATTGGGAATTGTTTGCTGCCATGTTGTTGTGATATGTATCCTGCTTTTGATTGATGATGAATATGGATACTTGCCCCCCTGCTTGGAACTGTTTTATCATTGCTGATAAGGACCCTGAAATTCTATTTTGAAACGAGTGGAAAATGAATCATCATATAAGCATGAGAATGAGCCTAAATGCATGCTGTCTAAACATGAAATGTGCAAATCAGTAGCTGCTGGGATGCAAATGCTCCTTTTTTTTTATTTTTAAGTAATTGAAATGCAATGGTCTGTGAAAAGTGTATGAGGTGATTAACTACATGCTAAATGCTAGATTATGAAATGCTAAAATGCCTGCTAAATGCCAAGTGCCAAGGAGAAATATATGAGTAAGCTTATGCTAAAAATAAAAATCATGGCTGTCATGTGACCTTTCATTTGCGTTTTTTATTTTTTAATTTTAGGAAGAGCTTGTGATGGGGAATGCATAAGAGATGTCATGACAATGCAAGGGCAAGAAGAATAAGAAACAGTCCTCGAGGGGAAATAATGTAGAGATTAGGATTCAGGCTTAATCGGGCCTTAAGTGCTTTTCTTTTCTTTATTATTTCATTTGTAAAAACACTCAATCTCAAATATATGACATTCTTTTTTATTGATGGTGCAAAACTAAATGCAGTAAGATCAAGCACTATGTGAATGCAATGCCTAATTACTAATAATTACTAATGTGAATGCTAATGCCTAATTACTAATGTGGATGCTAATGCCTAACTACTAATGTGGATACTATTACCTAATTACTAATGTGAAAAAAAAATGCATATGATTGACATAACTAAAGGGATCATGAAAATAAATTGGATATAAAAACGCCAATTGAAAACTAGACCTATTACAACAAGGGCTTAAACTATTGATCAAAGTGCAAAAATACTGAATTACTAAATGAAGTTAAATCATGAATTATGTAAAATGCCAAAGATGCCTATTCTAAGATTTTTTTTTGGGTTTTTCAAATGCAATCTAAATGACCAAAATGAATTGGCTAATCTAAATTAAGAGTGTGCTTAGAATGACCAACGTGCCCCTAAATATGCAAATGACCAAAATACCCTTAGTGTAAAAATGACCAAAATGCCCCTAGGTGACCCTAATGCCAAATAAGAAACAAATTGATTTAAATTGAAAGGATATGGACAAAAATGAGTGTCTACAGCAAGGAGCATATCAAAGGAAGCCTGAACCCTATTCAAATCCTGGATGGAGAGTCGAGCAACCAAGTCAACAATATGGGAACCAAGGTAACTACCAAGGAAGGCCAACAAATTATCAAAGGCCTAATTTTCAACAATCTTCACAAGCTGTTTCCATCGAGATGCAACAAATAAGGGAAGCTATGGAGATGATGAGAAAACAAATCAGCCAACTAACTAATGACATGAATGATCTCAAGACTCAAGGTCAACAAAGGATCCCATCGCAACCAAAGGTACCTCCTAAGGAGAATGTAAGTGCAATTACTCTAAGGAGTGGAAAACAGTTCAAAAACCCCTATCCAATCCATGCTGCACAAGATGAAGGAGAGTCAAGCTACACCCAAGAAGAGTTGTAAGTGCCTACCAAAGAAATCAAGGTTGAAGATGAACCCATTCCCTTAGAATCTGTTAAGGATGGAGAAAAAAGGCAAAGAAACTGCCACTGTCTAGCCTAAGGATCAAAAGGAACATATACCTTTTCCATCAAGATTGAAGAAATCGAAGAAAGAAGATGATGATCAAGATATTTTGGAGATACTTCGAAAAGTTGAGGTCAACATCCCACTTCTTGATGTCATTCAACAAATTCCAAATTATGCAAAGTTCCTTAAGCAACTTTGTACCAACAAGAAAAGGTTGCAAGGTAAGGTAAGTGCTGGAGTTAATGTTTCTGCTGTGCTTCAAAAGAGTTTACCTCCTAAGTGCAAGGATCCAGTTACGTTTTCTATTACTTGTTCTATTGCAAGAAGTGTTATAGAGAATGCTATGCTTGATTTAGGTGCATCTTTAAGCGTAATGCCTTATTCTTTTTATAAATCTTTGAACCTTGGTCCTTTGAAAAATATTGATGTTATTCTGCAGTTAGCAGATGGATCTTTGGTTCATCCCAAAGGTGTTCTAGAGAATGTCTTAATTAAAGTTGAGCATTTGATTTTTCCTATTGACATCTTTGTTATGGAGATGGAGCATTCGAAAGATCAATGTCCTCTTTTATTAGGAAGACCTTTCCTAAGAACGTCTCATACCAAGATAGATGTATTCAATGGTTCATTGACCATGGAATTCGATGGTGATGTAATCCACCCTAGAATTTCATCTCAATCGCCATTGAAATCTAACAAGTTTGTTTGTGTTGTGAACTCTAAAAGTGTTGAGAAAGGTAAGAGTGAAGAATCTTCATCGACAATGCCCAATCAGATTTCCAAGGGAAGACAAAGGATAATGGATATTCGACAACGCTACAACGAGAGTTTCCACCAATTCTGGGAGGATTCAAGAAGTTGTGTGTCGGTTGCCCTTATCATGGATTCAAATAAGGAGTTTTAATCCAAATCTTCTATGGAGGATTAGGATTAAAAGATCGAGTCCTTGTTGATTCCTTCAGTCACATTCCATTGTTGAAAAGAACCCCGGAGAATGCATACTTTGCGTTTGAAGAACTGTCTCGGAGAACAAAATTTTCAGAGAAGATAAGAACAGCATAAGACAAGCTAGAAGTCAACCACTATCAAGGAATTCCACCACTGATGAAGATTGACGAGACAAGCCACCAAGTGAAGAAAGATACAAGAAAAGGCCCTTCGATCAAGGTGCAAGATCTAATTCCTAGAGATAGAGAAAAAGTTGGGAGCATTCAACAACGAAAGAAGGAAAGTTTTCCTCAATACTGGCAAGATTCAAGAAACTTTATGTCAATCATCCTCGACATGGCTATGACAACGGAAGATTGGTTCAAAACTTCTATTGGGGATTAAGAGACTCTGATAGAATAGTTGTTGGAAGTCTTACTTCAACACCATTGCTCAATTATTCACCTAATAAGATATACTTGGTAATGGAAACTTTTGCTCAAACACTAAGTTCCCTGATTCCAAGTATTTCATCACTCAAGAGGAAAGCGAAGAGCCAAGTCATGCCAAAAGGAAAGGACAAGGAAGCCAACGAATCAAGGAAAGCCCAAGGCCATAACCGAGCCAACCTAGCACGCAGCCCGGCCATCACCCCGCCAAGCTCGCATGCTAGGCCAGCTATGGCCCGGCCAGCCCCACACCAGCCGCGCACTCAACCTGGCTAGGACCGGCCACAGCCGAGGCACCTTGTTTTCCACCGAGCCACGACCGACCTCACCGAGTCAGGACAGGCCACTCATGCACCTACCACTGTGCCATCACCAGTTAAGCCCGTGCCACCACCAGCCATGCCCGTGCCATCACCATTTAGTGCTTCTACATACCCGTTGATGATTTCAAATCTTGACAAGATCCAACTTGAAGTTCTCAAAGCCATCAATGATACTCTCAAGATCATTGTGGACCTGTTGAAGGAATACATCAAAAGTTCCTTCACCCTTGAAGAATAATTTCTAATTTCTTTAAGGCAGTCTAGCCAAAGACCTTAAAGAAAGGCGCTTATTTGGAGGCAACCCAATATTTTTACTAACCCTTAATTTTTCTTTTATTTTCCTTTTTCTTTTTAGGATTTTCAAATTAAGGAGAGCAAATGGATCCTACATTCTTGGAGACTACAAGAAGAAAATCGAATGGAGCTTATGCTTGCAAAATAGAGAAGTTTTCTTAAACCCTATCTCCATTTATTTTCTTTTGCTTTGCTTTGCTTTGTTTTGCTTCTTTTGCATTGTTTCCTTGGTTTAAATCAATTGTTCGCATTTATAGCATATAGGTCATAACTAAAGGTCTAAACCAAAGAACATGTGCATATCTTATTTATGATCTCTATTTCATGATTTCTATGCTATGATTGTTATGATTAATTGTTATGATAACCACACTTTTCACACATGTTCATGTGTATTCATACATTGAGGATAATGTGTCTTTTAAGTGTGGGGGAGAGAGTCTAATAGAGAGTCTACATGCATAAAGTCTACATGCATAAATACATGAAAAATTTTCAAAAATTTTTGAATTTTATATATATTGAGTGATTGATTTAATTATGATTGATTAATTCTTAGAATTTTTAAAGATGCTTTATTTGATTGATTGATTTATAGCATGTTATCTTATTTCTTAGATTAGGTATAATTAGAGTCTGTGATAAAAGCTTATTATTTATTGCTTTTACGATTATCTATTTCTAGAACTTGTGTTTAATCTTGATTGAAATTACAATTATGAAAGTATGTTATGGATATGTCAAGAATAAGTGTGGGGGACTACTTATATAAAAGGGTAGTTAAAAAATTGTTTTCATTAAGTGTTTTCATGCAAGAGGAGAAGATGTATTTTTGCTTTAAATCTTTCCATTGTTGTCACTCTTTTCTAAAACAAAAGGAGTTAGTAAGAGACATGGAATTGCAGAAATATTGTCCCTCTGAAAAAATAAAATAGAGGGAGTCCCTCTAAAGTGCTAGTAGCCTCAAAATAAAAATAAAGGGAGTTAGTAACCCCAAATCATTAACACTTCGAGGTTAGTAACCTCAATTTTCTAAAAAACTAATTACCCTTTGAAAATCTATTATAACCCACGAAAACCCTTGATTTGTATCCATGATATGCATTCTTTTGAGTAATGGAGATAAAGATGAAGACACAAGCTTATGGAAAGAAGTAGTTGTAGGATGTGATGAATGGTAAGTGATTAGAACTATTTTAATTATGGTTACTTAGGAATAAAGATGCTTGCTATTTCTTGATCTTTTGAATTGAGTACTCTTATTATTCTTTGCTATTTTGATTTCATAGTTGTTTTAATCCTTAATATGTGTATGTATTCAAAGTTTTCAAAAGATTTTTGAGATGAAATTATGATTTGCATAAGTTAGTCTTTGTTTTCTTTGTTTTCATAGTTTTCTACACTAGTTTGCTAGGAACTAGCAAAGGTTTAGTGTGGGGAAATTACGGTGGTCAGCAATCAAGAGCTTTGACATAATGTGAATATATGTTGCAACATTAGGAAATATTGATTTGTATGCTCATTGAGGGATTTTGAGATGCTCAATCTGATGTGATTAAATTGGTCTAGGGTACATGAGACACTAAATTTCTTTATTAAAAGTTAGATGTCTCTATGCTGGCTCTAACGAGTTCCTAGTATAGAGCTCCCGAAATTCAAGGTGTACTCAGTGGTCGCACGGTTCATTAACCTGTATGAACTTGGCATTGGAATGGTTGAGAAGGCTTTATGATGGCTTGCCCATCATGTGTGAGTGGGAGATGTTGGACATTTGGGTTTTACACCCATGTTGGTCCCTTGGTGATTTTAATCAATTAATTATGGTGAGATTTGTGTGCTTATAATTTGATATTTGTTCTTGATTGATAGTTTGTTAATCTCTATTTTATTATATGATCTTGATGATTGTTGATTTAGAACGGCCGCTATTGATATGATTTGATAGATCTATAGTTAAATCAGGCTTAGAGCTAACCCCTCAAGTTTTGATTGTTTGGTAACAATTGGAAGAGAATTAACCATTCCTTCCAAGGGATTAGTAAACCTTATATATAAATTCTTGTTTGAATTAATAAGTTTGGTTATACTTGATATTCATGTGTGAATAATTGTTCTTAATGCTTTGTTCCTTAGTAATTCTCAAGCCTCAAAAGGGAAATTAATTGCTAAAAGAATAATAGGGATAATTTAAGCTTCAAAAGGGAAATCTTATCTAATATACATGTTAGGATTTTCCCTAGACCAATTATCTAATCAAGAATAAAATATTAAATTCATCTTTTAAATCAATGATCTATAGTTAATTTGATTGATTTCTGCCACTGGAGAAGAAGTATGTTTTCTTATTATTGTTTGCTTTATTAATTGCCATAGTCTAGATTTAATTTACTTTGCTTTATTTTTAGTTTAATTGCTTTCTTTATAATTGTTACAAGTTGATCGGCTCGCGCTGGCGCGTCGAGCATTCTTGATTTGTGGCTAACAAATCATTTTACTTATAGAGTTTTTTTTTCTTCTTGGTTCTTATGATATATGTTAGTAGGTGGTTAGCAAATTCGATATTTGGAGCAGGTCTTATAATTGAAGAATTAATCTGGCAAAGTAAAATAGTAGTGCCTTAAAACATGTTGTTGTAGAAAATAAAAGTTTTTGTAGTTGGTGTCATACTATTTCCCCTTTTTTAGAGTTGTTATCGCTTAATTTATCGAATAAATATAGGAGGATATATTGCAATATAAGAAAAACCCATCATTTCATGAATTTATAAGACTATAATCATTTTTTTTTTGAAAAATAAGACTAATCATTCTATTTGAACATGAAATGTATAATAATGCATTTTTTTTAAAAAAAATAATATTGCATTCATGAGATAAATTTACTTTTAAAACAACAATTAATTGCGTTCACATTCACCTTTGGTAAAAGACCAAAAAGTAGAGTTATCTATCTCAACATTAACCAAAGTTTAGGGCCTTAAAGTAATTTGGTAGGTGGAAAATGACTAAAATGTTTAATAATCTAGTCCCTCATTAACTCAAACATGGGATTAAATAGTAAATTCATAAGGCTGGAGGAAAAAGGAATGGTGAGAAACTATTGAGGGCTTAAAGTAATTTGGTCAATGGAAAAAGACTAAAACATTTAATAATTTAGCCCCTCATTAACCCGAACATGTGATCAAATAGTAAATTAATTGAAGCAATAATGTTAACATTAATAGTATTTTTTGGTAATTAACCAAGTGAGAAAAGACAGAAAATGACAAAAAAAATTCAAACCGAGCCTCCTCATCGATCCTCAAAAGGGGCGTTTAGTAATTTCATTGGGTGTTTCAAATAATATGTAGTATATATTTTTAATTCCCTGTTTTTGAGTGATTCTTAGAGGAGATTTAATCTTTGGATAAGTCTATTCCCCTTCTCTGTGGGATTCGACCCCTGCTTGTCATATCTACTTAGTTAGATTTTTGTGGGGATTATTTTTGTGATCATTGACGACACGATCATTGACCCACCAAAATCCTGGTTTGATTTCTTTTAGCTTCCACAAATTATTTGATTAACATGATTAATGATTTTAATCCATGTTTTGATTGCTATGCTCCATATATCTTGTTTTTCCTACAAGAAGCTAGAATCAACTTTGTACTGGGAACTTGCGCATTATCTTCTTTTCCATAACATATCTTGTCTACCATGTAAAAATCTTGTATCCTTGCCTTGTGAGTATTTCCCTTCCTATGTAGCATATGCGTATGCACAAAGTATAACATGATCCTATCAAGGGGTTTCATGTATTTAGCTTTGAACTCAGGATTTTGGAACCTTTCTCTAAGGGGATATCAAACCATTTCAAAGCTTCTTCTCTAGACCAAGTAGGATCTCTTTTAGTCTTTGGAACCTTTTCCTTAGCAAAACCAAAAAGTTCTCCATCTTTCCTCAAGTTGAAAGCATGAACCAAAGTGTCTTCATTCACATGAACATGGCAGCCATGGACCATAGTAGTTATGCTCATATCGTCGGTAATCACATCATCCATATTTGCATAGAATTCTAACATGGTTTTTGAGCTAAGGTATTCTTTTATCTTCAAAAAGACCTTCACAACCAAATTAAATTTTTTCAACAAAGGAGCAACTCCAAATATTGTAGCAACATCAGTCGAAAAAGGCCTTTCAATAATGAGCGTACTTGATTGCAATCTTACACACTTACCACGATGCTCCTTACCTCGAAAGAGAATCCCTTTGGAGCACAACAACAAGGAGTGGTCCTCGTCGAATGAATGTTGGTCCTTCTAGTTCGTATGTGAGTGGATTACCTTACAATCCCATTGAAATTTCCATTAGGGATTGAATTATGGCCGAAAGTTCCATGTGTGGAAATTGATCTTTCCTTTCTTTTCAATGATCCCATGGCTGGTCCAAATCAAAATTCAAAACAACTAAGTCGGTGGGTGAAGAAAAAGATGATAAGTTGACTAAAAACTAGGTTTTAGGCTTATCGGTTTTGAGAGAATTTTGGGGCGGCTTGTTTGTGATCTTTGAAGAGGATTTTTAGGTGATTTTTGGTGAGAATGGGCTGTTATAAGAGAGTATTTAGGAGAAATTAGGGCTGGAAAAAGTTGTTGGGAAAATCACTTGTGTAGGAAAAACATGATATATGGAGCATAACAATCAAAACATGGATTAAAATCATTAATAATGTCAATCAAATAATTTGCGGAAGCTAAAAAAAATCAAACCAGGATCTTGGTGGGTCGGTTATGGTGTTTCTTGATCTTCGATACTCGTGGTGGAATTCAGCTACAGGGATGAGCAGAAACCTCACTCTTCACAGTGCAAAAACACTTTTTCCTTAACAATGGATGGAGAAGCTTTTCTATAGAAAGTTCTCAACTTTCTGATGGAAAAACAAGAAATAAAAACTAACATAGTTTTATTTTCTCTTTTATATATTAGTGGTTGTATTCCACTTGAATACTTCTTCGATAATTTCTTATATAATTCGCAAGGAATTTTATTAAGAAATTATCTCTAATTATCTCTAATTATCTTGTTAATTTAATTAAGATTAAATTACCAAGATAATTCCTTTGTTGGGCTGGACCATCATGGGTGTAAAAGCCAAATGTCCAACATCTCCCACTCACACATGATGGGCAAGTCATCAAAAAGCCTTCTCAACCATCCCAATGCCAAGTTCATACAGGTTAATGAACCGTGCGACCACTGAGTACACCTTGAATTTCGGGAGCTCTATACTAGGAACTCGTTAGAACCAACATAGAGACATCAACCCTTTTATAAATAAATTTAGTGTCTCATGTACCCTAGACCAATTTAATCACATCAGATTAAGCATTTCAAAATCCCTCAATGAGCATACAAATCAATCTTTCCTAATGTTGCAACATATATTCAGATTATGTCAAAGCTCTCAAAAAAGGCGATATAATGGGTCGACCTTGAATATAGTGCATGATGTGATTCAAATTTTCTTCCCTCTTGCTCTCATGTCACTTGGATTGAAACAGACTGCTTTTCCAGTAATGCCCCGTAGAACCGAATCATCCATGGTCTTAGGTAACATACCAAAGTAGCAAACATCCATTCCACACCTTATGACATAGTCAAAGGTCACTAAGGGCACAATGTAAGGTTTATATAAACCTTCATAGGACTCACATGGTGAAGAAGCAGGGATTCATTCTTCCACCTCCTATATAAGTCGTAAAGCACATGTAGTATGAAATAAATGCTACAGTGGAGTGTGATCGGTCGTCAGCAAATCATAAAAATAAAAATCCCAACAATTACTAACTAAAGATAGTTAGGGCAAGTAGGGGTCGATCCCATAGAGAGATAGGATATTATTCTTTTTCTTAAAACAAACAAACAAAATAAAGAAGGTTTTTAAAGTAAAATTAAATCACATCAAACTAATAATTAAAACTATCTAAGAAAGCAATCAAGAAAATTAAAGAAAACAATTAATTAAAAGCAGAGAATAAATTGAGAAAATAATTAAGAGAACCCTCTAACATAGAATTAATATCCCTCTTGACAACAATAACACAGATCATTGATATCTAAAGATTATGAAAACAATGGATAGCTTGCTTGGAATTTAATCCTAAATTACCTTAATTAGATAAAGCTCTTGATCCAGTGTGAATTATCCCTTTTATTCTTTAAACAATTACCTCTTGATCCAGTGTGATAATTACTCAAGAATAAAGCATTAAGATCTAGTAATTTACAAGCACAATGGGCAATTAAAAATTGGTCAAAGATTCTTAAATCCCTTGGAAGGAAGATCCTTCGCTTCCAATTGCTACCAAACAATTAAATCCGAAGATCCTTCAAGATTTTAATTTAGATAATGCTACTTAATTTATCAAGAAAGTGCGCG
Source organism: Corchorus olitorius (assembly GCA_001974825.2). NCBI lineage: Eukaryota > Viridiplantae > Streptophyta > Magnoliopsida > Malvales > Malvaceae > Corchorus > Corchorus olitorius. The sequence goes on from AWUE01024302.1 coordinate 22,262, forward strand.
CTTCAATCCATCAAAACAAGCAACATAGAATTCATGCAGAGATATTAAGAAATACCCTAATAATTTTCATATAAAAGCACAAAATCTCACCATGATATAAGTCAAGAGATCAATTAAATTCTACATTGGAGAAAACAAAAGGATTACTCACTCATGAATTGAGTGAGCATCCAAAGAATAAGAAGAAAACTTACAGAACTTGTGATACGAATCTGGTTGTATTAAGAATCAAATCCACCCTTGTGACCCACCAAGAATCAACTTGAACAACTTTCAACTTCTAGATGTGTATGTCGACAATCTCACCCAAGCAATCTTCTTCTTTCGTCGGCCTTAGACCTCCAATTAGACTTGCAATTGAACACCTAAGATCACAAGATTCACAAGCAATCAAGTATCACAACTTAATTGTTTGCTAGGATTCTACAAGATTGAAGAACCCTAAGTTTTGCTCAAACTAGAACAAAGAAGCTAAGATAATCAATTTGGGTAAAAACCTCAATTTTATTCATCAACTCAACTTATGTTTACAAGAGGGGTTTGGTTCCTTTATATAGGCATAGGGTGATGCCCTAGATCTAGAAAAATAACCTAATTTTCGTCCAAATATATGGCCTAGGGTAAAACTAGTCCAAACCCAACTAGGAAAAGGAAATAAAGACATAATTAAACAAGGATTGGACTTAGTCAAACAAGGACCAACCCAAATAACATCCAAACTTAAAAATAAGCTAATTAAAGATAGAATAAAGCCCACAATGGCCAAATTACAACTCTAATGACCTAGTGCTCATCGATTTCAAGAAGAATGCACAACTTGGAATCGATAGGAATATTCCTTTGTTGATGATCTCCAATGGGCTTCAAATGATCTCTGATGGCTTTAAACTCTTCAAGATGAACTCTAATGAGGCCAAGCAAAAATTCCTTGAACCTTTTAGGTCTTGCCCTTGTCATTGGGCCTAATGGCATCTTCAATGGATCAAATGGCATCTTAGGCAACTCCGATAAGCTTGAAACTTCTTCCTTAGCATCTTCAAGCTTCTCCAAGCCTCCTTGCCGCATATGCACATCCTCTCCATGATTTCCATTGTGCTCTTCAAGACCATGATGAGTCCTTAGCGCATCAACTTGAAGGCGAGATCCTCCGTAACCTAGGGTTGCCACCCCTCTCTATGCAAAGAGGGGGTGCGGCACCCTAGCCCTAAAACTAGAAGAAAAACTAGAACTAGAAGAGAAAAAGAAGAAGAGAAAATTATATGTGTGAAGGTCTGTGATTTGTGTTACAGGAGGTGGCTATTTATAGTGGAAATAACCCTAGGAATTCCAATCCTAACTTGGAAAGGGGTCTAAGTCGGTTTTGGGTCTAACTTAGACTCCAAGTTAGATTAAAAGTCATCCTAGAGTAGAATCCAAGTTAAAATAGGATCCTGAAATTTTGCTGAATTCGTGCAGGGACTTCAACAGCATTTTTGGACTTGAAAACGGCAGAACTGGATCTTGGACTTCAAAGGAAAGTTGTAGATCTCGGAGTTATCTTTCCAACGAGTACTCATGGGCTTCAAACGGAGGTCTGAGTAGAAAGTTATGATTTTTCTACCAAAACTGCGCCTGAATCCTAATCATGTTAGACTAGAATCGAGAATCTACGGGATTTTGGATATTTCCTTGAATATAGGAGTCATTAATTGGGATTTTAATTCCAATTAATAATTATATGAGCTGAGTATTTTCCCATATTAAATATCCAAAATTCCTTAGCTTTCAGGCTCCTTCATGGCTTGTCTTCAATCCTTCGCAAATAAAACTCCATTCTTCAATTCTTGCTTCTTGGAAATAATTCTTCAATGGTCTTCAAATCTTCAAATTGTCTTCAATAAATCTTCAAACAAGAACTTCGAATCTCCAAATCTATACTCAAAATTACTTTGCTCATATCTGTGTAAAAGGTCATCAAAATAGCTCCAAAAGTAGTGAAAATTATCAAATTATCAATTTCACATCTCATAAAGACTCAAATCACAAATATTAACAAAATAACATATATTTAAGCATAAATAGATCCAAAACATAGTAAAATAGCCATAAAAATAGGGTTGTTTTTGGCTCGATCATATTTCCCCCACACTTGAACTTTGCTAGTCCCTTAGCAAATCAATGTGTAAGTTAATCAAAAACCAATTTTTCAAGAAATCAATTTGAATTCATACATAAATCAAAGAATCAATTCAATCATGAAATCAAAATAGCAAAGAATAATAATAATACTCAATCCAAAGATCAAGAAACAACAAGCATCATCATTCTTAAGTAGCCATAATCAAAGTAGATTTAATCACTTACCATTCTTCACTTTCTATAATTACTTTTTTCTATAAGCTCATGTTTTCCTCTCTTTCTCCATTACTCAAAAGATTGTAATGTCATAAATATAAATCAAGGGTCATTGTGGGTTATAATAGATTTTTAAGGGTAATTGTTCTTAGAAAATTGAGGTTACTAACCTCGAAGTGTTCATGATTTGGGGTTACTAACTCCCATTTTTGAGGCTACTAGCACTCTAGAAGGACTCCTTCTTTATTTTTTCAGAGGGACAATATTTCTGTAATTCCATGCCTCTTATCCTCTTTCCAAGGGTTACTAACTCCTTTTGTTAAAGAAAAGAGTGACAACAATGGATTGATTTTTTTTTATTTACAAAAATACCTCTTCTCCTCTATCATGAAAAACACTTCTTTTTATGAAAACAAATTTTTTTATTTTTTTAATTACCCTTTATAGAGATAGTCCCCCACACTTATTCTTGACATATATCCATGGCATACTTTCTCAATCATAATTTCAATCAAGATTGAATACAAGTTCTAGAAATAGATAATCATAGAAGCAATTAATAAATAAGATCATATCACAGACTTCAATTATACCTAATTCTAAGAAATCAAACAACATGCTATAACTCAATCAATAAATCAAACATTATTAAAATTCTAAGCATTCATCAATCATAATCAAATCAATTAATCAAAATATGCATGAAAATTCGAAATTTTATCTTTTAAAATTAATTTTTCGAAAATTTTGTCAAAAATTGGGGAAATAAGATCAATCAAAAAACAATCAAATTCTATCCTAGGTTCTCATGCAAACAAGGACTATCATATGACTCAATTATTCAAGTAATAACCCTATCAAGTATTCACCCCCCCACACTTAAAATTCACATTGTCCTCAATGTAAAAATAAACAAACAAAGCATGCAATATCATCTTACCAAAAATAAAGAGTTAGGGTTCAAGAAAACATACCTGGATGGCGTTGATGAAGATAATTTACGCAATCATAAAAGACAATAGAAAATTAAAGTGATAGGAAAATAAAACTAGATAGTTTATTAATGAAACTTGAAAATTAAAGACATAAGAAAAAGGAAATTGAAAATTAAAGCATAAATAACTAATCCTAAGATGCATAAAAATAAATCTTAAATCTAAAAACAAGAAACTTAAAATTTGAAAAACTAAACCTAAATTGATTTATGAATAGCCTTCTCCAATAAACTGAAGAGGTCATCCAAATTCCCAATTATGTTGTTAAAATAATCTTTTGAGCTAGTAATTTGATCACTTATTTGGTTGCACCGAACAAGGAAAGGGTGAAGCTCTTCCTCATTCTCCTTTTCTTGATTACTTTATATAGGGATCAAATCCTATTCTTAAAAGGTTTTAGTTAGAGTAAAAAGTTAGAAACGTACCTGGACTAGGAATCTATTACCTAGTAGGAGTAGATAATCCAACTTCTATTGCAATTGGGAAATATAATCCAATCTAAAATAGGATTACATGGTGCAAGGAAGGAGAAGAAGAGAAGCATGCCGCTCACTTGGAATCCACCCGAAGGGCTGCTGGGGCGCTGCCATCAGGCCTGTTGGCGTGGCCTGGTGCGCTGTGGCGGCAGTAGAGCAGCCTTGTCTTGTTGCTGCTTGGGGCGATCTGTTGCGATAGCAACAGGCTGCTTTGTTTGCTGCCCATTATGCAGCTGTAGCAGGTCCTCGTGGAGCAGCCTTGCACTGCTTGCAGAAGGCTCCCCTGTCGCGTCAGCAACAGGCTGCTGTAGCAGCCTTGTTGCGCAGCAACAAGGTGCCTTACGAAGCAGCAGCATGGCTGCTTTGCCGAGTCGCCTGGGGCGTTGCTGGAGCATCCTTAGTTTCCATCCTTGAAGATGAATTTTTCAATGAAGAAAAATTCATAAATTCCTATCAAGCAAAACTCAAAGAAAAAATTAGTGTAAAAATTAAAAATAAGAAAATTAAAATTAAAATTAAATATGCAAAGAAATAAAATTGGGTTGCCTCCCAATAAGCGCTTGTTTAAAGTTATTAGCTCGACTCCTTTTCTTTTTCTCCCTTAGTTAGGGTGGATCATACCACTTCAAAGCATAAAGCAAATATGATGAGATTGGAAGAATATGAGCATAAAAATATGGAAGTGAAAAGAAGAGATAAGGAA